>RJWJ010002318.1:0-103788 GCA_004363605.1 Indri indri
AACAAGAGGCTACCTAGGCAGTACTTACTTCAACAGAAAAGAAAATGAGGGCCATGACTCATAAGCAGAACGTGGTCCTTTCCACAAGTGGGTACTGTAGCCCTGTGTGGAAACTTGGAGGCTTTAATAAGAATCTGCTATGCCAGCAGCATGTAGCAGAAAGAACTCAGTGAGGACTTAAGAACCTCTGATTCTGTTCTATGCTACGCGGGTCATTTTTCCTGTGACTTGAGTAGCCACACCACCTCATTAGTCCCCAACTTCCTTATAAAACAAAGAAGGCAGACCAGGTGATTCTTGTGTTTCTTCCAGGCCTCTCTGCCTGAGCCCTAACCCAGGGGCTAACCTCCAGGCCTCTCTTTCAGCTTGATGCTGCCTTTCTGACAGGCCTCTCAGCGAGCAGAGCCTGTCACTGGCCTCTCTTGATCTAGTGCCCTTTCTGCCACCCCGAGACAAACACCAGATGGCTCAAAGTATGTTTGCAAGCTGGCTGTTTCGTCCTCCAATGCATTCTCCACAGATGGCCAAGGGGTAGGAACACCAGCTTTGAAGGATTCTCTTCCCCCAACTGAGAAGCTGTCAACCACAACCCCTCTTAGCCTCAGCTCTCCCGTCACCGAAGTGGGGCAAACATCTTTCTCACAGAACTGCCAAATGTCAGGTGCTCAGCCAGTGTGAACACTGCCAGATAAAATTCAGGATGTCCTCTTCGATTTGAATTTCAGATAAACATTTTGGGACATACTTACACAAAAAATTAATTCATTGTTTATCTGAGATTCAAATTTAACTGGGCTTCCTGTATTTTTTTATTTGCGAAACCTGGCCACCTTATGCACGATGGACACTGATGTTGGTGGTATTAGGTACCAGGCTGCCTCGGCGAACCAGTCTTCATGCAGAATAAAACTATACTGAACAAGGGTCTAAGTGGTTCAAGTTCCTTTCTCCTCGATCCTTCCCCCACCCTCAGAGGCCGCCCCTTTCTTGTCCTCCTACTGGCTTCGCGTCACCGCACATCCCATCTTGGTCCCCTCCTCTTGGGGGCCTGAAGTGTCTGCTGACCTCCGACCACAGCCCGCTTCCCCTTCCCTGGCTGGGCAAGCGAATCGAGTAAATTCACACACATGCATCACTGATCGTTTAATGAGTCATCGACCCCTCTGAAGCAACTGTTTTCTTTTTCTCAAAAGGTCATGTATAACCTCAAATTAAAATGATTGAATTATAGGCCATCTAAATTTTGAAGTGAAAAAAACATAAGCCGTGTGAAAGAAAGGCACTGGGGTGTGGGAGCTGGTACCCCGGAGGAGCTGGCTGTCACACAGTTCCTGCAACACGTTTCTACTTTTCCTACGGTTTTCGTTTCTCTTCCTGAGCCCACAGCCGCTTTCCTGGTAGTTGAAGACCTGGGGAGAAGGGCAAACGGGAGGGGAGGTGGGACGGGGCAGAGGGGGCAGCTGGGGGCTACTTGTAAACTCTGCCTCCAGCCTGCGGGCTCCTTCTGGGAGTCCAGTGCAGTTCCGAGGGTGCCCCAGCACCAGCATTGGATTTTGGTTTGTGGATAACACAAAGCCTGATGGAACTTTCTCCTTTGGACCACCTTGTGTTCAGAGAGGAGACACGACTGCACGATCTTGTGACTCCTGGCACCTGAACATTGGTCAAAAATAACTCCAGGGGCCATTAAGAACCATCTCTCTTTCCAGAGCAGGTCAGTCTAGACAGCTCTGGAAGCTAACCGGCAGAGGGCGGGGCGTGGACACATGCTCACAGGTGTCACCCCAGCACCACTGACTGGGTCAGGAGGATTCCCCTTCAGGCCCAGTTCTGCCCTCCTGGAAAGGATCTGGGTCCCTGGCTGATTCTACCCAAGACGACTCTTTACCTGAAGGTCCACAACCCATCAGCTAAAAGCACTTCACCAAACCACCAAAAGGAGAAGGCTTAAAATGAAGTAAATGGGAAAATATGATAAAACAGATAGTTTACTATCCTTCTCAAGCAATGAGCCCTTAGCAGAGTGACCCTCATGACCTTTTGGGAAATCAGAACTGCTGCATGTCCTGGCCCACTATTTGAGGTGTGGTGAATTATTACTAACTTGGGACTGAGAAATTCAGTCTTACAATTTTGCAATACTCACTGCAGGGCAGCTGGAGGCACCTGGGGTCTGCCCCACAGACTCAGCAGAATACCCCTTCGGATCATCTTTATATCTTTGCCACTATGCCCTGAGACTAGGGTGGTCAGTATTTTAGATGGTAACAAAGTTTGGTGGAGATGGAGGTGGGCCTGGGTGGCAGAGATTAACACTGACAATCTCCTGTGCCCCGGGAGCTTTACATTCTTATTCGATCCTCCTTACAGCCTAAGGAGGAGAAATGGCCACTTCAGTCCAAGCAGGATTTGAACTCACGTCTTCTGGACACCGACACCAACTGTCCGCCACACCATGTTTGTTTCATTCAGGATACTGAGCAATGACTTCACTTTTCCCTTGGATGAGTGGAATGCTCAGGCTTCTTCCGGGTGTGCTCCCTGACAGGGACAGACGACACATTTCACGGGCTTATAACAAGGGCTCTACTGAAGGGATTCATTTCAATAGAGGACTTATTTATAACATTTTTTGCAGGAAAACAGTGTCCATCCAGTATTTAGATAATTATATTTCATATCTCGAGTTGTACTTTGATAGTCTACAAGAATTTTGTTCTTAGCAGATGATGGTGAGGAACCCCACGGCAAGACAGACACTACGCTTTACTCCTGGACAATGAAAAATGGTCTCTTCTCTTCCAAACCTCGCGCAGTGAGCCAGGGGAGTCTGGTCACTCCCGCTAATGCATCAGCTCACTGTTGTTAACAAGGAGATAAGAGAGCAATTCTTCTCTCTCTCAAATGAGTTTTATTTATATTTTTGCATTATATTGTATGTTTTTTAGGATAATTCTTATTTACAACCAGCAGGTTTTCTCTTGATTACTTACTCGCCCCCACGTAAGACTAACACATGGCACAAAAAGCAGGGATCTAGTGTCCTATAACTAGTTATCTGTTCAGAAGGCCACCCAGGGTTGGATACTATAAATTATCATATTCCATGTCTAGTGAACTACAAAAAAATTAATCATTGCAAGAATGTAGAGCAATCCTCAGTGCCCCCAAGTCAGTAGGTTAAAGGGTGGGGCCCTAGAACCTGCACCTTCACAAACCTCCTGGGGGGTTTTGAAGCACCCCCGAGTCTGGGAAGCATACTGGTCATACTGGCCTAGAACACATTGCTATTAAAGCTGAGGTCAGAGTTCAGTCCCTTTGGAACCAGTTAGCTGTGTTACAAAGCCACCAAAGCAGCCAATCTGCAAATGTACCCTCTCTCAGTCAGGGTGCCAGCAGGGGAGAGGTGGCACCCTCAAAATACAATAATTTGAGGGGAATTTAACAAAGGGGTATTTACAAAGAGGTGGACAGGGCACAGAAAACCCACAAGGAAGGCCTGGTCCTGTGCTAGTAATGAGGGCAGGCAGGTGGGAGTAGGCAATGTTACACCCCGAGGCCTGAAGGGGCGAGGTAAGGGATGGACACCTGAACCTGGGTCAGCGATGCGGGTGGAGGGGGCTGCCTAACAGCAGCTGCCAGTCAGGAGCAACCGCCCCAGGGGCAAATATCCTGGCCTTACTCTCTGCCCTCCCTCCAATCTTAAGTGCTCCCCTTGCTAAACCCAGCTAGAAACCAGAGGCAAAGGGGCCCACCGTGGTAGTGCATAGAAGGCAGTTTTCTAGAGCACAGAGCAGAGTGGAGAAGCGTGGAGAGTATTTGGATACAGAGGAGCACAGGGAAGATGTCAGGTACAAAATTCTTGAAAGAAAGCATGCCAGGGAGTGTCAAATCCTCACCATCATCATCACAGAGAACAGCGGCTGAAGCCTGTGCCACGCCCACTCGGGGAAGCACCTGACGCTACAGGTAACTGCTGACTCCTACCAGCAACTTTTGAAATGACACAACTTTGTCCAGGTGAGTATTTCCAAAATAAATTCACAAATGGACTTATCAAATATTAAGGGGCACCTATTCCATGAAAGAAACAACATCTTACTCTTTTAGCTACGTAGTAAAGGTCTTGCTGTATTTTATGTTAAACTCAAGAGGGCTACCACCAAGAAAAGTATTCATCAGTTTTGTGAAGCCCCTGTTGCTATTTTTTCTAAAAAAAGCAAAACTAAATATACAGAAAATGAAGATAGCTCAGATTTTTAAAGTGGAAAAATATTAAATTTTAATTGTATGCACTGATAGTGTACAGCAAAAGTGACCTATTTTTTTTTTTTTTAATATATATATGATTTCCCAGTTAGGTTTTGCCTCCAACTTAGCAGACAAATGCATAATGTGCTTTCAGGTAGCCTGAAACAAATGGGCGGAGGGACAACTTTATCCCTTTTTCAACTTGCACACAACTAATGTTAGTTCCACTAAACTGAAAAGGCTCTCAGGAGGCATCATGTTTGCTATTCTCTACTCCGTGGTCACCTTCACTGGGTCACCAGTGACAGACTTCTAAATGTCCCCATAACTGGGAGTATCTTCTCACTGGCACGAGTGACCGAAGCAGCCTCCTTAGTTCTCTACATTAGCCATGTGGTGCGTCATGGCATCGGGGATGGTGTGAGCTACTTGGGACACCCCAGGTGACTTCAGAGGTGCACAGATGTTAGGGGGTACTAAACAACAAAAAACCCACAAAATAAGAATCTTATTTCTCTTCCATTACTTTTCAAGCTTTCTCAAACAGCGAAGCCTCAGCCGGATGTTGGCGTGTCTGCGACACCTCTCTGCAACACCTGCTAACCCCTCTTTATCAGACAGGAGCGGCCCTGGGCTCTGTGTCTTCAGACAAGGGCGTCTCTTACTTTCACTTACTGACTTTAATTGTTTTCATCTATTTACATCGCATGATACTGGTTTTCTACTTGAGGTGGTTACAGAAAATTTCTTTCAAAAGTAAAATTTAGTTTAGTAGAAATAAACTTGAGGGAAAATATATAAACACAGGTGGCACACGGATATGGCAAAAATCATAAAGGTGATATATAAATGACTAAAGTTTGGGGAACATTGATGTAATGCTAAGTACACCTCATGAGTCAGAGACACCTAGGTTTTAGTTCTGACTGCCATCAGATAGGCAATAATGACTAACTTTCTTGCCTTATAAAGAAATAATTCTTTCATTGAAGATAGTAGCTCTCTGGTTAGAGGGCTGCAGCTCAAAGAGAGCAATACAAATTAGTAAAATGGCTTTGTAATTTGAATCCTGTCTTGTTCATAACATAACAGAGATGCCCGTGATAAATGATTAAACATTAAGGTTTAAAGATTTATAATAATAGTAGGATGAAAATATGGGAATATAATTTACAAAGTGAGAGGAAGGTAAGCTAAAAGATGGTCTTCTTGTCCACTGGCATCACGTCTAATGAGGGGCCTTTGGCCGTCACTGGAATGTGAAGAGAAAAAAATCTCTGATTCACAGAAGGCCTTTACTGAGAGTATTCCAGGACCATCGGGCAGAATTAAATTACAAACGCAGTCTGTCATGGTACGAGAATCCTCTTGATGTCGGTCTGGTGAAAATATTGCATATTCTGTGGTGCTGATCAGAGAAAACACTTCAACAGTCACCCCATGCCTGAACTGTAAATCTCTTAGACATTTTAGTTCAGCCCTATTTCATTCCAAGTCACCCAAAACCCCACATTCTAACCTCTTGAAAAATTTACATTTATGTTCATGTTCTTTCCAAGTTAAGACCTCAAGAAGCACTAAATCAACCAACACATGGTGTGTTTTTTCCTCCCACAAACTGAGTGTGGAGAAGCTGCGTGCTTGGGTGCAATGCACACCTACACGCCCCTGCTCCCCACACCCCCCAAACCCACCCTGTGGGCCCCTCCTAGGAAGAGGTGTCTGAGACAGAGCCTTCTGTCCTTCTGAACTCTCACTCACACTCCTGCTTTGCTAAATCCCACATGTCAGCAGACCTCACTCTGGAGTTGGGGCCCTTTCCCTATGCACTGTCTGTTGTTTACTAGTTTAAAAAATATTTCAACAACGCGTCCACTGTTCTCCACTCACTATATAATTGTATAATACATTGGCAAGTAACTGCTCCTCAATGAATAAAAGTGTGTTTACCAACGAATAATCAGAGCTGCTTGGCACAGGAGCAGACCTTGCCCGGCACCAGCTGATGTATGTGACAAACATGACTGTCCTCTGCCTCTGCTGAATGTGTAAGTCGTTAGCAGTTAATTCTAGGACCTCAGTTTTAGGCACACGAGACACAGGAATGTTTTATATGCTGTACGATTTCATTTGTGAATTTATTTAGACTTACTAAGCTGCTAGAATTACAGGAAATAAACAGACTTTAATTTCACTTAAGTCATAAAGTTTAGATTCAAAGGGAAAGATTTTAAACATACCATAACAGGTAATAGCTGATTTGGGGGGTGGATATTCACACAGCATAGAGTGTGGACCTATAAATGTAAGTATTGTGAACACTGGACAATATGGGTCAAATGGCTTCTGTGCTCCTTATTATAACAGAATCTAGTTTCACAAACGAACTTGACAAAGGGCAGAATACGGTCTTATGTTTCATGGCCTCCTGAAGCACATCTGCACTATGCATATTTTAAGGTGACTGCCCCACCCCATGTCCCTTTTCCTGGGGATCCGTTCTGACCACAGTAGGCCATGTGTCCACAGCTTGTCCAGCCACATATGATTGGACGAGGTTGAACAACTGACCCAAGAGAGGCTCACCCCTGTGCTGGCTAGGAACCTACAAGTCGTGGGGCTCGGCTTAAAAAGATAAATTAAACCAATCAGATTGCTCTGCCAGGAATTTAGGATTAGAAAATGGAGAGGCTGTTACTAGTTAGCTGCACGTTGCTAAGTTGACAGGTCATGTAGACTTGGGCGCTGCAGGGTCCACTTTGGGTCAAGGACAAGCAGAGGGATCTGGCCTACAGACGTGGAAGAATGGAGCAGACGGACGAGAGGACACAGGGACTACAGACTCCGGCGTGGAGTGGGGCTCTGCTCCTAATGGCTTTCGGCTCCCAAGTTTCCTGTTCTTAGATTCTAGGAGATCTCTCTATGTGACAGCAACAAACGCTCTTTACCTGAGGTGTCTTTAACGGGCCTCTTACAGTACTAATGATTATAGAGAGAATGTCTACAGTACTATGACGTAATATAATACTAAGTGAAAAAAGAAGACTGACAGCCTTCAGGTGACAAAATCAACACTCAAAGGCCATGACCGTTTGGAAGAATAATCAAGACGGTGTTATATGCATATAGGGTTATATGCAAAGTCTTATATGTAGGATTTTTTTTTTTTTTTAAATCATGTGCACAAGGCCAGGATGGGGGCAAGCCAGGGAAACCAAGGGGGCCGATATCCCACTGTGCTACGTGCTGGCTGGAGTACTCATCTATTTCTGCACCAGTCAGATGGGGCTAATAAGCTCGCTCTGTCCACTTAGAAATACTGTTGTAAGGCACAAATGAAGAAAAGTGTGTAGTAACCCTGAAAACAGCAATGCCCCGTGTAACTACTGCATCTATTACTATTAGGTGGTCAAGATGACTCTCACACTAGGTCACCTGAACGGATTTAAAAAAAAATTTTTTTTTTACGTTTTCTACATTCTAGCCCATGAAGAACTGACTGGATTTTTGTGAAAGTCTCCTTCAATTCCAGGATCCAACAATGTTCTATCAAAAATAACATTCTAGTTGAAATGCTTTTTTTCTTTTAATTTTAGGGAAGAGGTGATAAGCAAAAATGGCTGGGCTGGGTATCCACAAAGCCTTTTGCCCCCCAAAAAACATTTTAGGTAGAAAACATTTCTGAATTGCTACTCTTTCAATATAATTAATAATTATTCACCTAGGGAAAATGTTTGAGAAGGAAGAAGAGCATGCACGTAATTTCTCGGCAAGTAGTGGAAGAAGTGGTGTTTGGTCCATCTGATGCATGAGGTCTCCCTGCCCCACAGCTGCTGGCTCTGTAGCCATCACAGGTGACCAGGAAAGCTGTAGCCTTGAAACTGTAGCACAAAGGAAGAAACATGCAAGCTCCCAGGGACCATGTCCTAGGACCTTCTGCACCCCAGGACTTGGCTTAGGGTTGGACAGTGCTCAAACACAAAAAAGGACCTGTAGGGAACTGATCTGGTCCAAGGGCAGCCTTTTAAAGAGCATTCTACAACCTCGGGTGAAAGTTGGACAGGCTCAGAGCTAAACCCATTTAAGTGAAAAACAGAGAGCAGCTGCTATCAGCACTGTATCTAAGTGAATGAGGGGCATTCGGAAGAACGGAGCTGTGACTGGCTGGGCAGGAGGGGAGGTGCCGGGGCCTCTGGGAGGAGGCAGGGCAGATGGAGATGCTTCAGGGGAGTGTAGCAGAAATGCCCACGGCAAAACCCTGAGATTCTTTCATCTAAATGGATGTGTTAATGGCTCCCATGGAGCGGGTATAAGAGGGCTTAGCACATATGCCTCCGTCTACTGTACTGGCTGTAAATAACCCATGTGCTTGTCTGCACCATCTGCTTGGTGTGCACTTTGTGGAACTGTGGGAAGAGAAAAAAGTGTTTGGGGATAAATGGCTAGAAATGCTTTAGTTGTATACTGAGAAACCAAATATGCTTACACAGCTAAATTATCACACTTCCTTTAAAGGGATAATTAAATCAGAAATGCTCCCTTTTTTATAAGGGAGGGAGGCTGGACAGTAGGAGGCTACACAGCTTGCCAAAGGTCAAAGAGCAGGTCACCGGCACAGATTGAGGCCAGAGACAAGTCTCCTGTCCCTGGAGTTAATCAATCTTGAGTTAGTCACACTGAACCAGCTTCAGCCGCAAATTCTTCACCTATAAATGAGGGGTGTGTCACTCACCTTCCTCAGAGTAATACTAATGTTTAAAACATGAAGTTCTTTAGATAAAAGACATTATAAACATACAAAATATTTTTATGGAGAGTCATGCCCTCTATAAAATGTCAAGTATACATTACACACTGCTGTCGCCCTCACATACACATTGACGTTGCTCACTCATTTTTTTTGTTCCTCAAAATTACATAAACAATATCACTAATTCATTCATTAAACAATTGAGTGAGCATTCACTCTGCTATTTAATTCTAATTTTAAACCTACAAGTGCAATTGTGTTGTAAAATCACGGACTTAGTGTACTGCAAGTTATTCCCAAAATACAAAGTTGGATTTGTGTTTTCACAGGCATGTCTATCTCATAATCACTCTGCTATGCTGAATTTCACTTGTGGCCAGAAAAAAATACAGGTTTTTTTTTTTTAATGGACATGTTACAGAGCCAGGTGATAAACTAAATGGAGACAATATATTTCTAAGCATTTACTTTTAAGAGTTTTGTTAAATGCCTCTTTGATTTTTACATATTTTCAAAATTATGGCATCTACTGGAAACAAAAGGTAATAATCAAGTCATCAAATTTAACATGTATTAAAACTCAAAGGGTAGATCTTCTCCAAGATACACTAACAACTAGATTCAAATCTCTAAGTTATATTATGCTAAAACCAACTAGATTTAAGTCAGTAATAATATTTACACATCTTTTCAGTGAGGATTCAGCTACCTGTAATAGACAACCTCTCATTGATTCTAACCTGACCCTGAAGAAGAGAAAAAAAAGACCTTCCCTGTGAAGAGGAATAAAATTAAGATTCAAAGAAAATGGTACTTCATCGATCACATGGAGGCCACAATTACGTAGTAGTTAAAATTCCCATTCCAAGCACACTAAAAATCAAAGAAATAAGTTAATTAAGTTATAACAGTGGAGTATCATTTTTCACCTACCACATTTGCAAAGATGATAATCAATAAAAATATTATTATCAGAGTACTGAAAAACTGGCATCATTTGACACTTTCAGTAGAGAGACAATAAATATGGATAAAACTTCAAAATGTGCAAACCCACAGACCAGTCAATTCTTCTCCTAGGAACTTATTCTAAAGAGAAAATTAAGTAAGCATGCAAAGACATATGTTGCAGTGTTAGATGTTCAATGCAGTGTTGCTTATAACAGAAAAATCATTAATAACCTAAATATCCACTGACAGAAAAGTTTGCTGCCATATCCCCAGAATTTAGCATAGTGTCTACTACATGATAGGACTGAAAATAAATATTTGGTGAATGAATAACATCATGGATAAATTAATAGCACGTACAACTGAATTTTGGCAGGCATTAAAATTTTTGATGTAAAATTATATCAAACAACATAGAAAGGAGCCCACAGCATTTTATTAAGTGTTCAAAACAGATTACAGACCAGCCAATACGGTATAATTCCAATTATATAAAATCATACATATTTCTACTTCTGCATATGTGCATAGATTTCCAGAAGGACAATATAGGTGGGGTTTGGATGATTTTCATTTCTTTTATACTTTTCTGTACTATGTAGATTTTTTTCTAAAAAACAGTAACTACATATTTTCTATTTGGTTGGGGGAAGTCCTATTCTTTAAGTTTTTATCCCAACCACTCAAGCTAAGGAGGAAAATAATACTATTAACAGATAACATTCACAGGATAAAATTTATGGCAATTTCTTTCCTCTTGATTTCTCAAGTACTGCTATATTAGAAGTTCTCTTTTCTGCAAGTTACTCCTATAACATCCCCAAAACAGAACTAACACAAGGCACATCCATTTTAAAGCAGTTGCAGGCTGGGTGTGGTGACTCATGCCTGTAATCCTAGCATTTTGGGAAGCTGAGGCAGAAGGATCACTTAAGCCCAGGAATTTGAGACCAGCCTGAGCAATAGTGAAACTCCATCTCTACAAAAAGTAGAAAAATTAGCCAGGTGTGGTGGTGCATGCCTATAGTCCTAGCTACTAGGGAGGCTGAGGCAGGAGAATCACTTGAGCCTAGGAGTTCGAGGCTATAGTGAGCAATGATCACTGCACTCCAGCCTGGGTGACAGAGTGAGACCCTGTCTCTAAAAAAATTAAAAAATAAACAAAAATAAATTTTAAAAAATAAAGCATTTGCAAAAAATTTCCTGGTAGCCATCGCACTGAAAAGAGAATCTCTATGCATGCTATTTCTCTATTTTGACTTTCTCTGTTCATACCTCTCTGAACCCAGCCTTGTTAACTTTCTGGCCGACCATAGCCCAAGGATGCTATCCTGTACTCTGTGTGCATCCAAGTACATTCGCCATCAACGGACTCCATCTGTCAGCTCTATACACAAAGGCCTCAAGTTATTTGGCAAAGATACACTGATTTTCTTAAATGCTGGATTGAGTTTAAAAGTGGACAGCTTGTATTAATAACTAATGGTCTCTGGTAGTTTTTGTTTTCAATCCAGGAGAAAATATAAGCATCCCTAATAAACAAATGACAAAGTGTCTCTCTTTGGATTCCAACAAGAGCAGTGTGATCCCTCCATTGGGGCACTGTCTGGTTACAACAGTGCCTGGCTGCGATTCTGGCCAGCCTCTGAAAGCAGGAGTCAGGGCCAACAAACGCTGCATCTATTCACATGTGCCCTGAAGAATCAGCCAACTGTGAGGATGGCAAAGAGAACATAGATGACCTGATAACTGACAACTCTACTCCTCTGGATGCCGTTTATCTGAACTACAGAAATTGCTGACATTTATCTCATGCCATGCCAATGCATGGGTTCACCAAGCTAAGAATAAGCTATGTATTTTGGTCTCAGTATTTTTCCCCAAATAATCCTGCACAGAGACTGTAAGATGGAGGGCGAAGAGAAACAGAGATGGACCACTGGAAGAAAACACACACTGCTACTGCTTTGCTTCCTGCAATTCCTAGGTGCAGTATCATTCCAGATGGATGCTGAGGACAGTGGCAGCATACAACCAACCACAAAGCAGTCTAAGTACCTAATGCATGAGGGTGGCTGGCTTGATCCGACAAAGTCGACTATGGACTTAATGTTGCAAGTACTCTTTTTTTTTTTTAAAAAAGGCACACTTGTATATTAAGACAACCCTACTAGTATGAGCCCTGAGTTATGTTTTTAATGGTAGGGATCATTTGTAATCACACTTGCTTGACACAGGGAACACTAATTTAAAACATGCTTGGCCAGCCTAGGGGACTGTGCTGTTCAATGCCCACGGCCCCCTCAGAAAGGATCCTAGACCACGGCCTACCTCAGGGGCCCCACTCCATCCGTGGTAACAAGTACCTGGCAGCTTGCTGCTGCCACTGCTGACTAGTTTTCTCCAAAGCTGCTGTCATGTGCCTTGTCTACCCAGGGCTGTCTGCGTCTGAGCCACAGCTATTTCCTGAGAGATGTAAAATTCAACAAACTGCAAATAAACAACACAGAACATGATCTCATGCTGTCATGCTGCTGTTTCTCTGAATTGTAGCAACATGGCAGCTCCCCGATTTACAAGTTATCACTTGACCCTCACATTTCGCTTTTACTTACTTCTCCCTTGATTTCATTACCTTCTTCCACTGCCTAACGATGACCCTCTTGGACCATCCCGTACCACTTGGACTCTGGCTCTCAACCTCACCAAGCTACAAAAACTGTTCTTGCAAAGTTCACCAGCAACCTCTCAACTTGCCTGTTCTCCGCCCCAGGACCTGACATTGAACACTGTTGGTGGCTCGCCTCACGGGTCTTGGCTAGGTTTGATCATCTCCTCTCACTGAAACTGCCCCTTTCTGTCCCCATTTCAGTTGGAAGCCCAGACACTCAGAGTGGGCCGTGTCTCCCTCCCTCCTTCTCTCTCTTTAATCCCCTACATCTAGGCTGGCTGCCACCAGCAATCTTGGAGATTCAGTCTTCAAAAAGGCTTGTAGTTTTCATTAAGATTTAGTGCAGATAAAATAAAACAACATCCCCAGAGTCTGTAAACTATAGGACACCTAAAAATACAACGTATCGTTATGGGCATGATCATTTTATTTCTTTACTGTTCCTTGTTGAAGTCATTCGAACTGTTATTCCAACACTTAAATCTTTCTGTAATATGGACTCATTTTAATTCTCCAACTAGATCTTGGATTGTTGTCTTATGACAGTCCTTGAAATAGAATATTCTTGCCTCTCTGAACTTGTCTTTAAAACATAGTACTTGAACCACTTTTCCCAAGACCCTGACCCACATTAAATTGAGTTTTAGCCACTCCATTAACCCCTTAGGTGGAATTTTAATTAGCTTTACAGACTTATTCATTGTAGAGGTCTTTCTGTAGTTTCCATTTTCCTGTTTTTTACTGTCTAGTTTGTGTTTGTTTACACATTTCTCAAATTTACTCAAGTAGGGATCATGTCTTGATGTGCACTATTAATGACTAACTGATTTCAGCTCATTACTAATCATAGATTAGTTTCGCCTCCCCACTTTTTAAAAAATACCCAAATAAATTTAAAAAATATTATTCCCAAACACTCACCCTTGGTGTCTCCTGCAGAGGGGTCTGGTGGTGAGAGTTATCAAGAGTACTTACAAGTCTCATTTCAACTCAATAGGGAGAAACTCATCCTCCCCTGACAAAAACAGCTTAAGAATAAATTCCAAATACCCAAGCGTTATTTTCTTCACCCCACAAACCCAGGAACATTACAAGACCATGACACAAGCTTGGATGACATCCCACAGCTGTCAGATGATAGACGTTTTCATTGGTTTCTCCTTAAATCGGAGCCATTAACAGCAGCATGATACTGAATGAGAACTCTCAGCAAGAGAGCTCAGACTGTACCCGACAAGGCTCGCTTCATAAACCCCAGCTATCTTCCTACTGAAGGGATGCTGTATTAAGGCAATTCCCTGTATACAAACATTATGCATTTATATTCCTTTTAAAGATAAATGATACTCTTATGAAGAATGAATTGTATAAATACTATCTGCCTTGGCAAGATGCCAAAACACACTCATTTAAAATATACAAAACAAAAACAACCAGCCACGAACACTCCCCCCAAACAAAACAAGTCATGTACAGAATTCTCTTTTGAATAGCAGGTTGATCTTAATGAGGAAAACAAACTTAATAAATTACCGTTATAAAAAGACCTAGGAAATAGAGTAACTGTAACTTATAATAATTATATTAATATGTTTACTATAGAGCTTAGGATATTTAAGTTTGAATTTAAATTATGATATAATTTAACATTACCTGTATAATATAAATTAGAATGATCTAATTGAATGGGCAAAAATACCAACATTCATTCATCCACTCACTGGAATGTATTTACAAGTACTTTGATAGAGGAATACGAAAAGACACTGTCTCTACCAGCTCAGAGTCTTAGGAAAAACAGACACGCAATCATAAAAACAACATGATAAATACTGTAATTATTCAAAATGCTCTGCTGGGAAACACCCACATTGAAGGAGCTGGCAGATCATTAAATGGGTAGAGATCTATTTATGTGAACCAGGGTCACCTCCAAGTTAAAAAGCAGTATGTATAAAATGATCCTGTTTATGTTAAATGACAACAAACCAACCAGATTACATGGAAAAGGGTCAGGAAGAAAGATCCATCCAGGGGTTAATCATGGTTCACTCTGGGAAGGGAGTGGCAAAAAAGATGATTAAAGAAAAGACTACATATGTCTGTATTCTCCGAAATTTTTTAAATAATTGCTATGTTCATTTAATATTTGAATAATGGAGAAATAATAATAATTGAAAAAGACAGCAGAGGTTGAGGCTGCAAAGCAGGCCCGGAGAAATGAGCTAGAAGCGGAAGGGGACACAGAAGAGGGCGGAGTCAGTGAGCCAGGGGAGGGCAGTGTTGAGAGCGAGCGCTGGTCACCCACATCGGGGATGGCGGGGGGAGGGGGAGGAGGAGGAGGAGGAGGAGGAGGAGGAGGAATCCCTAATTTGGCCTATGGCTGCTTCAGTGGAACAACAGCTGTGTAAAGAGGACTGCAGCGGGTGAAGACGGGTTGTGAGGGAAGGAGGAGCAGGTGCAGATCAAATGCCACAGGTAACTCACATGGGTGCAGCGAGTGAATCACCCGCCCCCTCTGTCTCTTTCATGCTACCAAATGGGTGAAGCAAAATACTTGTCATTTTTACAAAAATTTACAACGCAAATGTGATTATGAATGGCAACCAACATTTGTGGGTCATAAACACCAGGTGTGGGGACCCACAACGAACCAGACTGAGGGCCTAGAAACTACCTGCCAGGGGTGGCCTTTATGCAGCTCCAGCCCCAGCAATGCCTGCCAAGAGGCCATGTTGGCCCAGTGTTGCCAGACCATCCTATTTTTAAACAGAAGCCACAAATCTGGATTTTTTAAAAATGTGAAAGATCTTGACTTTTAAATGCTGGCTCGAATTTTTCAAAAACACTGGACTAGGCAAAATATATCTGTGGGCCACCTCATGCACTAAGACTCCCTATAAGGTTGGCATTGAGGAGAATATGTCAAGTAAAAATCTTATACTTGTTCTTCTTTTTGAAAAATGAGAGCTTTTCACATGTTGCTAGGCTAATGGCCAAGACCTAATGGATAAAAACCATTCCCTCTTCCTTATTTTTAAAATATCCAACATTTGAACTAGAAAAGGCTCTCTATGCTCTCCTTTAAGTTTCTATACACTCACACGCTCTGTGGGTAAATATTTAATCCAAACTCTTGTATCATGCTAACATAACAGACCTGAGCTAACTGTTACAAGTGTTAAAATACGTGTTTGGGTGGGAAGCACAAATTAACCGGTAATTTTTAAAAGGAAACTATGAGGAAGAACAAAAATTTCTCACAGAATACATCTAAACACTCAAGCTGATTTTCAGTTTATCAAATTTCCTGAGGAAACAACTTCCCATTTGCTGCTGACTTATACTATAACAACACACCCAACAATTTCATTAGAATGCTATTTTTAATCAGTTCATCATAGCACTATGCCTTAGGAAGTAAAAGCAAAAAGTACATGAAGTCACCAAGTGTGGATACAGAACATTCAGAAGTCAAATAACACTTTGAACCAGGAAAATAGTTTAGGAAGCATCGCATCTCTACAAAGGAAAAGAGTCAACAGTTGATGTTCTTCTGTGAGTGCACAGACTTTAAAAAATCTTCATTGCAAACTTTGGAAAGTTGAAAAACATCTATTGCAAGACGTGAAGAATGCATTTGATAATGACTCACTTGTGATAACATCACCGGGTGGGCCACTGCCATAGAATCTATTTTAAGCTCATTTCACTTTGCTCTGGTCTTCATAGTTTATTAAGGGGCAATTTGGATGATGATAAATATTAGTGCCACTACTAACATTCAAATGATTTTCCTCTTGATGCAGCAAATCCAACCTCAGGCACGTGGAGAGAGAATTCACACAAAAGCCCCCTATACACTATGTTTAACTTTCCATTGACATTTAGAGGAAAGCCTCCACACCATCACCGATGAGAACAGAAACCTGTATAGCATCTTGTTAACATTGGGTGACATTGCTTATGGCTCCCTGAGTCTTTGTCTTTCTAGCTGTAGTACATTTCTTGGTCTTGCATCCATTGTCTTTGTCTTTCTAGCTGTAGTACATTTCTTGGTCTTGCATCCATTGTCTTCAGCTCATATATGTAGTAGTTCTGCTCTAGCTTGTTCTTCCCTGCTCACTCTGTCTGGTCTATTTTGCCTTACTTACTCTCTTTCATTGCTCTGGATTTCTCTTTGTATTTGCTTAGGTTTGGGTTTAACTATTTTTCTTCTCTGGTCTCTTGTCCCCGCTTCCATTTCAGACCCTTTCCCCCACCACCGCTCTCCACCCAAAGTAACACTAGCTTTCAGTCAAGGTGTTACCAGGCAGCCACAAAATGCATTCTTGTACACTCTTACACCTGAGGTTCTTATTTGTATCGAGTTCACAAATTCATACACTGAACCAATGTGTTTGTCAGAAAGCATCTTTATTTTGTACTAGTGACAAAGGAACCGCTTAAAGTTTCTAGTATTTTTGAAAGCTGCTCTGAGCTCCCATCTTTGTGCACTGCAGGCATTACCTCTGATGGCCAGGCCCAACATCAGCACTCAGCTGGCTGTAAAACCTGCTAGGAGACTGAGAGTCAGAACCATCACCTCTGATATGTCAATGTCAGCACAGTGGTCCAAAGGGCTTGCTGAGGTCTCTGTGGACTGTAGGCATAGAGGTCCGGAGAGCTCTCTGCATTTCCAAACAAGACATAGACTTCACTCCACAAGGCTCTGGGAGGACATTCTCTTCTCAATTTAGCTACTGTGCTTTCAAGACCTTTGCTGAAAACAGATTTAACTGCCTTAATACAAACGCCAAAGAGTTAGTTTTATAATTTAAGCAACTGAAATGACTCTGGTTTTCTCAGCAGTAAAATGAAGATATCAATACCTACCACATAGGATTGCTGTGAGGATTAAATTATATGAAGTAGATAGAAGAATGCCTAGCACAGCACAGCGATCAACAACGGTGTGAGGGAACAGAAATTAGTAACACATGCTCTCAGGCTTTCTCCTCCCAGCTGCTGATGTGAATTCTGGCTTTGTCTTCCTGGTTCTTCCCTTTGCCCACCCTTCTGGGAAGGTCTTGATCCTGGCCTGTTTGGTGGACATTTTGTGACGCAGAATCAGGAGGAAAGGTGGAACACCAGGTGGGCCATGGTTAGGAAAAGTCGGGGCTGTAGAGTGTGCAGAAAGCTGGAGGAGAAAGACAGACTTGCAAAGTACTGCTGTAGATTCTGTATCCCTGCTATGATATTGAGAAAGACATGACAAAATTTGCTATTTTGAAATTGTCACTAGACCGTATTTCCTTATGCTAACATCATTCTGACACTGGATTGTGTAGGTGTGGATACATAAGGGTTAGAGTATTATATTAATTGTTTCATTACCACTTAATTACACAAATGTAGGAGTGGAAGTGGTCCATAAGCAAGAGGGAAGGGGAAGTGAAAACAACTGAGCTGCCTGTCTCATTGAGAAAGGAATGTAGGGAGGCGTAGGGAGGCGCAGGGAGGCGGGTGACTGACGGTCTGAGGGCTGCATGCCAGGTCCCAGTACCCTTCCCTGATTCACTCTGATTCTGGTGAGTCATTGGCATCTCTGTGTTTCTGTTTCTTCTCTTGTAAAATGGCAGAATGGGAGGGCTATATGTTTATGGCACACCAGTTGGCCTTTTAAAAGTCGGTTTGGAGATACGCCAGCAGCTGGGGCCCTGCAATCATGGCTTCTACTGCTCCTTAAGCAGAAGTACGTGTGTGTGTACACCCATCTATGTGTGCGTGTAGATGCACATGGCTATGTACGTGTACACACACATATACGTGTACACAAATTCTGGTGCTACCCTTGAACAGACTACTAAATCATTTAAAAAGAAAACCTTCAAAAAGATCATCTGGTTAATCCCTCTATGTCCAAACAGTATCTCTGAATCTGAAACCATGAATAGATTTCTTTTCCTAAAAATCTCCAAAGGAGATGTTTATAGCCTCCATACCCCTTAACGATGTACTTGATTTTCTAACAAGTCCTATAATGAAAAAGTTCCCCTTTGCTACCTTTTATTTTTTTTTTTGAGACAGGGTCTCATTCTGTCACCCAGGCTGGAGTGCAGTGGTGCGATCATAGCTCACTGCAGCTTCCAACTCCTGGGCTCAAGCAATCCTCCTGTCTCAGCCTCCCAAGTAGCTAGGACTACAGGTGTGTGCCACCACGCCTTCCTGGTCTCAAACTCTTGGCCTCAAGGGATCCTCCTGCCTCAGCCTTCCAAAGCTCTGTGATCACAGGTGTGAACTCTTGTTATAGTTGGCCATGGACCCTGTGAGCTTCCTCCTCTTCTTGTAGTTCCTGGGACCGCACACTGATCTTGCCCTTGGGCTGGAAACTTCACAGCTGAACTCCCCAGCCAGCATCCTGAGGTTTGTGGCCCCGTGGAACAAGCGGAAATCCTTACTGAGCTCAGGATTTCCCTAAGTGTTTTCTAAAAAACCCCTGTGTTCTGTGGGATACTCAAAGGTATAATGTGGAAAAGAAATTTTGGGATCAAATAAGTTTATGCAACTTGCGTATAAAAATACATTAAGCAATGGTGGTTCCTTAAAAAATTAAACATGAAATTACCCTAGGATCCAGCAATGGTATGCACTCAAAGAACTGAAAACGGGGTCTCCAAGAGGTATTTGGACACCCATGTTCACAACGATGCTACTCTCAATAGCCAAAAGGTGGAAGTATCTCAAGTGTCAATGGAAGAATGGGTAAACAAATGTGGTCTATACATACAATGAAATATTAATACAATGAAACCTTAATAACGAAGGAAATTCTGACACATGCTCCAACATGGATTAACCTGAAGGACATTATGCTAAGTGAAACAAGCCATTTGCAGAAGGACAAAAATCGTATGATCCACTTGTATATGGTACTCAGAGGAGTCAAATTCATAGCATAAAAAGTAGAATGGTGGTTGCCAGAGGCTGGGGAAATAGGAAAAATGGGGAGTTGTTCTTTAAGGGGTATGTATAGATTTTCAGTTTTGCAAGATGAAAAGTTACGGAGACTGGTTGCACAGCAATGTGAATATGCTTAACACGACTGAACTGTACACGTAAAAATGATTAATATGATCAATTTCATTGTGATGTGTATTTTACCACAATTAAAAAACAATGCATTAAACAGTCTTCTTTGCAGTAGGACTTCTCAGAGCCTTTAAGTGCTAATGTACACTGGGGATCCCCAAGAGGGGACTATAACAAGTAGCTCTTCCCAGTGGGTCTGGCTACACAATCCATTTTTCACAGATTATCTCCTGGGACCAGTGCCCTTCAGAATGCACTTTAGGAAATGAGCTACTAAATGGAAAACTATTAGGAAATACAAAAATCCTATTTTTTACTTTTACATAAAGGAAGGCAAGATTTTAGAGCCTAAAGTCAGACTTTCAAAACAGCTTATTTAACTCACCATTATTTCTCTGAGAGAGGAGACCCAGATTCCATTCTTAACTGTAACTTACTAGCCGGGTGGTGTAGTAAGTAAACCTGGGCCTCCGATTTCTCATCTGATAGTGAGAATAATATCCCTCAAGCTATCTCACTGGTTTGTAGTGAAATCTAATTAGAAAACACATGTGAAAGAACCTGAAAAGTACCAAGGGCTATTCTAAATGTGAGATAACTATTGACATTGGCAAACATATTTAACTCAAAGTTTAAAATGTTAAAAGCATATTTAAATTTTGCAGGTATAGGTTCCTTGCAAAAAGCTTAGAATGTATGGTACTTCTTTAACGTAAGAGTACCTGGATGTGTTAATATTCACAGCCAGATTCAAAGACCCTGCCAAAAGCAGTTGTTGGAACTACTTTTAACAGCCATGACTCCCCCCACCCCAAAAGTAGACTGTGCAGTAATAACTATAAATACATGATATGCCTGTGTTACTATAAATAAATACTGCACATTCTCCCAACCCATTTAATTACTGTTCACCTAAAGCAATGCAATTAACAAAACTGTCTGAATTCTGAAAATGGGAAAAGCCCTCCTGTCTCTCTTAGGTAGTTTTACAATCCTAACAATAGACTTAATGAAGCCTTTTAAAAGAAGAGACGATTACATTAAAATGACTGGGGCATGTAAAAATTCATTACACAGATTCTGCCGGTGTCTGATATATTAAATGCCTCATCACACCCTAGAGAAAAGTAGGAACAAAAAAATAAAACTTTCTGAGGGAACATCTTATGCCTGAGAGTTAATCTGGCCCTATCAGTCACTCAGGACTACACTCTACACCCAAGGTGCCAAGAGGTAAATTATGAAACGGCCCCAGGAGTGCTGCCTGTTGAATATAAACAGACATTGTAATCCATGTCTTGATGACGGCAAACAACAATTATGCTAGTTGGTATAAGTTTTTCCCTTGGAAGATGGACAAGGTACACCTGGTTTTTACAAAGTCTACTTCCTGGGGGGAGTCACCTGGGACTGTTTGAATCCATTACATCCAAGTGCCTCCAGAGGCAGCACCAATTGACTGATTTGTGTTAAATTTATTCCCTGGTATTTTATGTTTTTCTGTTGCTATGGTACATAGAATTGTTTCTTTAACTTGGTTTTCCAGCTGTTAGCTGCTGATATACAGAAACGTAACTGATTTTTGTCTACTGACCTTGTATCCTATGACTTCACTAAATTCACTTTCTAGTACTTCCTAGTAGTTTTTTTATACATTCCATAGGATTTATCTATATAAACTGTCATATTGCCTGTGAATAAAGTGAGCTTTACTTCTTCCTATACAGTATTTGTCTTTTATTTCTTTTCCTTACTTTCCTCCCTTTCTTAAACATTTTACCTACAAGAAAGTCCCTGTCACTGCATTCTGGTTTCCCTTGTGCCATCTCTGGACTGTTTAGGGCCATGAAGACTGGGCCATGAGGAACTGTGGCCTTGAGCAGAAAGGCACTGATCCCACCAAGCCATCTGCAGAAGACAAGGAGGCTGATTCGGAGCCTTGAACTGTAAGGGCTAAGAATTTACAGCTGATTTCCACTGGTTTAATTACTTGTATCTTTCAAGATGCTGACACTTTAAAGAAGAAATTCCCAAAGGAATTATTGAATCTTTGGAATTTTGAGCTAGAAGGGCCCTTAGAGATGAAACCTCTCACCTTATAGCAAAACCAAGGCTCGGCATTTCCAGTGACTTGCCCAAGGCCAGCTCGAGGCAGAGGAAGAGGAAAAGTTTGCTCTTCTGGACAGGACACGAACTGAGAGCACAGAGACCCAGATCTAGCCCTGAGTAGATCAAGATTACACTTTTGCCTTTAACAGACTATAGGTCTAGGAGTCTAGGTGAGATTTCAGATGCTCTGGGTCGGTTCCAAGTAGATGGGATGACTTGAGCCCATGTGAATACAGGTATCTTTCTGTGAACCTTTGCTAAGGGTGTTCCCTAAACCCAGGGCAAGATTACCCAGAGCATCTGGTCAATCTGTAGCTTGTCAATGTTAAGAAATGAATTTTCCTCTCTATCCTCTGAGTAAACATACCCTGCAATAAGTCAGACACTAGGATCTCATTGAACATCTCTGGTTCTGCTTACACCAACTTCTGACATGATCATCTCACATCATCATCAGTCTTGAAATCTCTGTTTAACATCTTAGGGCTCACACACAGCCCCTGGGGATCGTGGTTGAATTCTTTTCTTACAGATGATTTGCACCTTTCTCTTAGAAGAATTTGGCAGAGCCAAGAAAATCACCAGTCTGTTTAGCATACATATGTTTCCTTCCCACTAGACAAGGGAAGTTAATAAGGACATCCTCAAATTAACAAATTTATTTCTGTCAATCAAATACATGTATTTAAATAGCTGAAGTTCCAAGACTATTAGGAAGTCCAGTTATTCAAATTTTTCCTCTTGTCACATAAGGCCACACATTCTTACTCATCAGTCACATCTCTAAAATAACCATCAGTTGTCACTGCTAAAACAGAAATTCCAAGAGGTCTTCTAAGTGTTTACTGAGATCAGAGCTAGGCCACAACCAGACAAAATAGAAACCAGACAACAAAAGGGTATTTCTGATGGCTGCTGGGTGTGTGTTGGGCAAAGCTAGCTTCACCAGAGAAGGGGAAGCTGGAAAGGGTAGGAGCCACTGGCTACTGTAAGGAGAGACTTTAGGCATATTACCTTGTTTGGTAACAACCCTGTGGGGGTAGATGCAACATCTTTTAGCTCCTGAGGAAGCCAACTTCACTAAGCAGCTTGCCCGAGGTCAAACAGCTGGTGAATGGTAGAATGACAATTTGAATCCAGATTGACCTCTCTTCAGTCCATCCTTTCAGTCAATTATATTATAGATATTAACCAACATAGAGAAGAAAATCCCCATAATTTCATAACCCAAATACAACTGTTAGCATTTTGGTACAGTTTTTGTAGGCTTTTCCCACATAGGAGTTTTGCTTTCAAAATTGAGCTCGTATTCCACATACAATTTGGTATCTTGATTTTTTTCTATTTAACAACCTAAACATTTTTTCAACTTATTTAGCAATTTTGATCATCATTTTAACTAATACATAATGTACCACTGAATAGATTCATCACAGTTTTCATAATGAAACCTCGATTGTGGGACAGTGAGTTTCTTCTCAATTTTTTTGGCAAAGCACAAATGTTATTTCCAGCATACCATGCTGTCTTCCCAAACATGCACTGTCACCGTCAAAAGTTTCAAATAGACAATACTAGTCAAGAGATAATGAAAAACCGTGATTAAAATATTTTGAAAGCACCACCATCACTGATCTCTCTGGCCTGGAATCAAATAAATCTGCTGAATGCTATTAATGAAGGGTGACCCAAAAATAACAAGTTAAAAAAAGCTGCACTTCTGAGACTCCAGAGGACACGTGCTTTTAATGGTTTAATGCTCTACTTTCAGTTTCACAGAAACGCCAACAAAAGAAGTCAGCCTTACTAAAATCTAGATCTGGAAGAATGGAAATTCTTTGAAAAGAAAACAAATCCCATCAGCTTTCCATATCAGAGTGGTCGGAACTTACAAATGAAGCCAAAATGCTCGCCAAGGACTGTGTCATATTTCACAGTTAATTTGCTATTCAAAATGTCACAGACCCATTTTTCTCAGGTCAAGTGAATAAGCAACCACAGAGTGGCTCTGAGTTCTCAAAAAATAACCCTATGCAGTAAAGGAGACAGCAATGTCAAACCTAGTGTAAGATTATTGAATTTATAAGACACAAAGCATGGCTGTCAGAAAAATCTCTTGTGTTTGAAAGAAAGTAATCTCCAAAAAACTCGTGTGCCTCCTTGTGAAAATCTGCTCTGAAAGATTTATTAGAATCCATGCCACCATCAGTTTGACATGGAAGCAGCACACTTATATGCCTGGCAGCACCTGCTCCCCAGCCAGAGTACTATGATGATTCTTGCATATCAGGGAAAACTGAGTGAAAACGGAGAGAACTGGTTGTTTCCATTCCTACCCAAGATGGAACCTGCTCCCCAAAGACAATGCTCACACAGTCCATGCAACATACCTTTCGCCCTTTCCATGGTGGCTATTTAAACCTACACCTTCCTCTTCATTTCCCCTGCTTTCTCTATCCCACACATTCATGGGGAGTTGTACTTTATCAGAACCTAATGACATTCTTTTCCTCTCCAATGTTTAAGCTAATTCCGGATTTCATCTTTCCTTTGGACTTCCCTTCTCTTGAAAGTTAGTTTCCTCATGGGAATGTCAAATGGTACAACCACTTAGGAAAACAATTTGCTATTATCTGGCAAAGCTGAAGACGCATGTACTCTAAGACCCAGAAATTCTTCCCTTAGGCACCTATTCTAGAGAAACTACAGCAGGATGCACATTCAAGGACATTCATAGCAGCACTGTTGAAAGTAGCAAAAATTGGAAATGACCCAAATATCCATTGAGAGAAGGGATAAACTGTGGCATATTCATACAATGGAAGACCATACAGCAGTGAAGATAAATGAATGTCATGCATGATACTTCATGCACCAATAAGGATGAAAAAACAAATGTTGATTGAAAAAAGCAAATGGTATAAGATGACCATTTATATACACCCTGAGGTAAACAAAGCTTAACAATAGATTGTTTAGGGAAAGAAACTTACGCAGAAAAGCAAGGAAATGACAAACACAAAATTCAGAACAGTGGTTCCACTGAGGAAGAAGAGTATGGTGAGGAGGCACTCACAGGGGCTTCCAAGGTACTGCTGATGTTCTAGCTCTTAAGCTGCAGGATGGGTACTAGGGGTTGGTTTATTCCCTCCCATCCCAACACAATGTAGATGGGGGGCGTGTACACACACATACATATGTATTCCTTCGTATACATCATAATAAAAATCATTTTTCTTATTAACCTGAACCTACCTTCTTCAGCCCTCCTTCCCAGAACTTTCACCCTCTGCAGAGCCTTGGGCTTGGACCCTTTTCTTACGTTGAGCACTTGATCCTTCCAACTCCCTGTTCCAATCAAACACAAGGACCACACAAACCCCAATGCTCTCTCCAAGGACTCACTTGTGTTAATCCAGGCCACCGCTGATGGGAAGGTAACATCTCTCACTCAGAAGGTTGTGCTAACCTTGCTGCAAGGAGACCTGAAATCCCACCTGGAGAAAGGGGTGCCTGTTTCTAATCTGTCTGTCCAGAGTACAGACATCTTTTGCTGAATTGTGCCAAGGAGCTGCAGGCAGCAACACGGCCCCAGGTTTCCCACACCCAACCCAAGACCTGGGTCGCCTGAGGCTCGGGAAACCTATCACATAGCATTCCTGCTACCCCAGTTACTAACAAGTAGTACCCTGTTACTACTGACTTCTCCAAACCACCCTTTCTTCATTCCTGTAGAATAATCTCAGACTCAGCCAGCTCTCAGACACACAGCCTCCCAACCTTGGCATAATTCTCCACCTGCCACTTTACTATTGAGTTATTTTTCTGTTCTACCCTCAGGTAGAGTTCCTGATCTTGGTACTATGGCCTGAATTCAGACAAAACAAGAGTTTGTACTGGATTTATTCCATTTCAGGAATGTTTACTCTAAAAGCATTCCTATTTCCTACTCAAAAAGGAAAGCTGATAAAGAAATTATTTCAAAAGCAAATGAATTCAGAAAATAGTTCTTTTTAACCTCAAATTTTCTCCCCTATTTAGTAGACTATTCGTGAAAAATACAAACTGTAACTATTATCCTGGAGATCTGGGTCTAGGTAATTTGATTTATCTTAAAAAATGTTTCATACCATCCGCACCGTCACATGAAAACAGGACAGCACATCTCCATTTTCACTTTAATGGACCTATTTTCATTTGATCACAGAAGACAGGTTAAAGTGAAGAATGAAGTAGAAAAAAAAAATACAAGTAAGGAAAGGTTTATGAATAAGTAGTGGAATACTGTGAAGCAAACTCAGAGCTCTGCCCTGTGGGGAGCAAGATGCTACAGCACAGTTACAGGGCCTGGCTAAGTGGATGCCTCCAATGGAGAATTCTGAGTTCACCAAGAAATAGAGAAACTGAAAGACAAGTCTGAAATGCCAGGCAAGTGCAGGTGATTACAAAGCGGAGGTGGTAAGAACTGGACCCAGGGACCTGATTGTGAGGAAAGAGAAAAAAGGCAGGCCTTTGGAGAAAAGCACCTGAGGTGGCTGATACCTTCAATTTGGGTGAAGAATATTCATGTTCTCAGTGATACCAGGGCCAGGGGATATGGTGATATGAGACAATACACAGAAATCTGTTACACGCCCTCTCAAATCTAAGCTGGGATATGGAATGCTTATTCATGGGTTAAACATCAGATGAAATGATGGTTACTTAAAATTTACATACAAAAGGGCCTCAGATACTCACTGATTTGGGCTTTACTCTCCAAAATAAAATTTTAAAAATATTTCCAGAGAAAAACAAATGCGTTTTCCTGAACTGACACTGTTTGCTCTGTCAGCTCTGAAATGACTGTTTCTGAAGCTTTTTTAATTTTTCCTTTTAACAACATTATATAGTATTTGCTGTTGTTAAATGGTATCACCTAGAAAACACAGAAGCCTAATATTTTCTTCTTGGCCATTGTAAAAATAAAATAATGAAAAAGTTATTTGGTTGGCTAGTAGCCAATGTTTATTAAAACCAACTATGAGAAAATATAGTAAATATGATGGCGACTGTCAAAAACTTTTTGTACTACCAGTTCATGCACCATACGTGAAAAAAGCCCTCCTGACATCTTACCAACGATGCCTTTCCCACACCTAAAACCTCACCACGGACCACAGTAACAACTTCTAAACTTCACCAGGTTTTGTAAGTTATTGTATTTCATTTTCAATACCAGAGGACTGTTCAAACTTTTCCCCATTATCAACTTCACTTTTTTGCAATAAGCAGCACTTTGATGGACATCAAGCTCTCTCATAAAGAAAAAAAAAAGTTTATTTCCCTCATCTGGTACCAGTAGAGTAGGCAAAAGGGCAGTTACTCTGTTTTTTTAAAAATTACTGTTCCCCCACTCCCAGTCTAGGACAACTTTTTAGACCATTCTTCTAAACATGGACAATATCTTCCCTACACACAAAAGTTTTGTTTGTTTCAAATTACTATAGCATTAAATCTGGACATAGAGCAACAACATAATAATGTGGACAGGAAGCTTCCCTCCAGCCCATTCTTCCACCCTATCTGTGAATCCACGCCACATCGAAGTTGGAAGTTATCCAATCCTTGGCCAGTCCTGCCCAAAGAAAGGGGACGCAACAAACAGAAGTGGGTAGATGAGGATTATTTTCTCCCCTCCTTGGCATCTCTTCATCTGACTCCTACTGGGGCCCCCTGTATGTCAATCTCAGAGCCCTCTGCACCCTCCGCTCAGACACAGGCCACAGTCACACCCGGGGCCTGGAAGCCTGCCCGCCTCTCCCACAGCCAGCAGCACATGGCTCTGCGGTGGGACAGTCGGGGCGGACTCAAGCCCCGAGGCCCACACGCTCTTCACGCTGCCTCATGTTCACTTCAAAATCCTCTCACTTTCTCTTGGCAGCATTATTTGGAAGGACTCTGCAAATGGATAAATTGTTTTATCCCTTTGGTTAGCACAAATGACCCACACAGCATCTCGCTTCCTTTCAACTTTACACTCTGACTGCATTCAGTAGTGGCACATTTCACAACTTAACGAACACCTCTACATCTTCCAAGAAGCTGCTGTGCTCGTCCCACCATGGGGGCTGCTCTCCACAGACCACATACTCGCAAAGGAAAATCGTCTTCAGCAGAGGTGAACGCTTAAAACAAAGATTAGCATCCCACATCTGAACACGGGATTCCAGTCCCTCCTTAAATAAAAAAAAAAATAACCCCTGGGCTAATACTTGGGTATGTTACAGGAAGTGGGGCTCAGGATTTAAACTGACACCAATGAGAATATCCAGGTACCTCTACCCCCAAGTAGTGACTAACCAAGCACCACCGCATGAACTTTCCCCTCCCAGCTTACTGCCCCATCTCAGGGCATTTTCACAGGACTACCAGAATGACAGATGGTAGATGCAGAAAACCTTGATGTCAGCAGGGCCCCTGAGAGTCACTCAACAACATACCTGAGCAAGCTGGGAAACCCTGGGCCAAGTGGTGATTCACTTTGGTGGACTCAGAATTGACTGACCGAATGACCACGCCTGAGGGCAGTAACACCAAAGAGCACCATTGACCTGGAGGGAGGTGCCTGGCACAGAGCTTTGCGTGTTTTCATCAAGATGTGCTTATAGAGTACGCAAATAATTCACAGAGATTTTACAAGATTTCAATAGGCTGGAATGACAGTCACAGCTGACCAAAACAACACACAACCCCCCCTAAATTAACAGAGATAAAATCCTACTTTTATTTGTAAAAAAATCAGTGTGTGTGTGTGTGTGTGTGTGTGTGTGTGTGTGTGTAGAATGGTGTCATCACCTGTCTCATACCCGCCAATCTGCTCAGCTGGGACAACTCACCCTGTTTACAAGTTCTGCCAGTGACCCCGTCCCTGGGCTCTGGGTGGGTAAGGCTCTAGGCCATGGACACTCAGAATCATACCAGACTCTGACTTCAGACCAGCGTTTCCTTTTACTCTTTGGGCTCGAGCTCCTGTCTTGGGCCCTACCCCATTTTAGTAGTTGACATCATAACTCCTATTTGTGGACTCAACTCTTGTATTAGCTCCCTGACTGGAGTCCCTGTACACCTGCATGCCTCTCTTCAGGCCCTATAACCTTCTCAGCCAGGCAATTCTGCTGCCAAACATCTGTCCATCTAGACAGCTGCCCACAGAAGAGTTCCCCAGGCTATTCCTTACCAGACTATCCAGACTACCTCCTATTTGCTGCCTTCTGTGGGTACCATCCCCATGAGCACGTCCCAGCCCATGGGTCTGTTTGCTCTCTGGATCCCTGTCTGGTTTATATTCTGGATCCCAAGCTGATCCCATCCTGCTACTGACAGAGATCCAGATCTTCTATGTGGGGAGCAGGGAAGGGCTGAGTTTAAAGAATTCATATTTAAGAAGTCCTAAGGATTTTTATCAAACATAAGCTCCATGCAAGCTGAAGCTATGACAAAGTGACTAAATTAGAGATACAATCTTGATCTGCATAGTGTAGCACGTACTGATGCAGAAAACACGTGCATCTCAAGAAGTCTAATAGTGGCCCCTTACTCTACACTGGTCAAGCCATCTTCTGAAGCATTGTGTTCATGCCTCAGTATCACGTTTTCAAAAAGATAGTGACATAAAGGGAATGTATCCAGGAGGTGACTAGAATGACAGAATTCCTGATACCAGCTAATGTAAGAAAGTTGTAAGAACCAGGGCTCTTGGCCTAGGTAAGGAGGATTTGCAGGGGAGGGGTTTTCAGGTACTGAAAGGCTCTCAAATGAGTGATGACCTAAAGGCTTCTATTACAAGAGACAGCTTGGGGGTCGACAGGAACGCAGCGAAGAGGTGGGCTAGAGCAGCAAGTGCTTGTCCCATGTCTGCTACTGACTTGGGTGACCCTACATCTCCAGCCTCAGTTTCCCCCTAACACTGGGAAGGTATTATTTCCAAGTCCCCTCCCACCTCTAAAAGCTCAAGATTCCTCGTCAGTACATAAACCTCAACCTGAGAAAGACAACAGGCATGGCCTTGTCTGTTCTGAGGCCCAGAAGAAGAGATTAGTTCTTCCATCCTCTAATTGGCCTCTTTCAGGAAAACTAAATGAACTGAAGTAATGAATGAAACAAGTGATTGTAAGCTTTATGTTTTAGTAAATGAAAAAAAAAATACAGAAATTCCGAAATAGAAGGTATGTTAGGCAAAAATATATACCCGCCCCCCCAATATTCACTTCCTAATCCCTACAGCCAGTAAATGTTACCTTATATGGCAAAGATGTGATAAAGTTAAGGATCTGGAGAGGAAGAGCTTATCCTGGATTAGCTGGCAGGCTCTAAAAGCCAGCACAGGTGTCCTTACGAGAGGGATGCGAGGAAGATCTGACAGAGACACAGAGAAGGCAATGTGAAGGCGGAGACGGGAGTGATGTGGCCACAAGTCAGGGGACAGCTGCAGCCACCAGACCTGGAAGAGGTAAGCAACAGATTCTCCTCAGAGCCCCTGGAGGTAGTGTGGCCCTGGTGACACTGTGACATTGGACTTCTGACTTCTAAAACAGAGAGTATAAATCTCTGTTGTTTTAAGCCACTAAGTTTATGGTAATTGTTTGGCAGCCACAGCAAACTCATAAAGGTGGTTTTCTGCTTAAATGAAATTTTGTTACAGGTTAAAAGTGAGCAGTAATAACTTTAAGGGAAAAGCTTGAATTTTATGTATTTTCATGGCCTATCCCATAGCAATCTCTGAACAAGTGCAGCTCTGCTCTTAAAAGTGTTTAGGGGCAGTGACAAAAAGCATCTTTTAAGCCATTCTTCATACATACTGTATTAATAATCTCTCCTTCACACGTGATTTCAGCAGACAATAAGTCTACGCAAGGCAGACAGGCAAATGATTTCAATCTCCGCCCAGCAAGCCGGGCTGCAGCGAAGCATATTATGCAGTATTTGAAGGCTACAGCAGAAAGTCTCCACGTAAAACAAATGGCACAAAGTACGCAGGTGAGAGCTCGTCTTGATTCTCTATTGTACCGTGGGCTGCATTTCCCCTGACTCTCTCCTGGCAACATCTAGCTCTTGCCTGATGGAATGATGAACGCTACTGAGATGAGACCTATAACGAAATGGTCCCCAAGCCTGGGAACCAGCAGTGGAAAGAGAATGAGTGGTCTCAGGCTTCCCCTACTCCCACCACCTGCAGAATGCCACCCCTGGAAGTCACTGTCACACTGTCACAGGAGGACCACCTCGCAGTTAAAGAGATGATTCTCTTCATAGGTTTCTAATTGCTCCTTGAGAAAAATATCACCGCTACTTTTAAAACCAAAAATAAGAAAGTCCTTTTAAATTCGGTGAAGAGAAAATGAAAGATGTGCATAAAATTCCATTTAAATTCCATGAGGCTGATAGTGATTCACTTGTCTTCTGCTCTACTGAGCTTCAGGACAAGAGAGCATCCACCTGGCGTAGAAAGAGAAGGGGCTTCAAGTCTGAGATGTACCTTTGGATCTTGCCACTCCTAGATTTTAGTCCTAGGGCAAATCAGTCCACTTCTGTTGAGCTTCATTTTCCTCAAATGCAAAATGGGCCAAATGAATATGGTAACATGTGACCTAGTACAGTGGCTGGCTCATGGGTGTTCATTAATGTTTAAGGAATGAATGAATTAACTGTTCTGTATCCAGGACTAAACAAGCCACCCCAAAATTTTCAACTCTTTCCTTGAACCACAATGAAAATATTGTTATCTGTAGCTCTTCCAGATCAGTCATCAATATCTTCCTGAGTTTATAATGTCTAGGAAGAAAGACTATTTTTTTATCTTAGAAATTCGAATTGGCAGAGGGCATGTTTTTTCTTCTTAGACAGTAGCATTTAGTTTTACAATCCAGAGATTTATGTAAAAGAAAGTTGGTCAGTTATTATGGATGATGCATAACAACTATTTTTGGTCTAAGACTAAAATGTTTGCCTTTCAGTCTAAAACAGAACTTTAAGCATGTTCCTTCCTCCTAAACACACATACTTGCTCTCACTCTCTCTCTCTTTTTCCCCAACTCAAAGCCATTCCCATTTCCTGATCCCCAGTCACCAGGAAAGTGGGCTGTGTGAAACATGACCCTTACTCAGTTACCCAGAGACTGGGGTCATTCGGTGGCCTGATCACCAGCAGAAGGGGTCACTCTGAGTGTGAGGCTGGGGCAGGGGGGCATGGAGAATGTCTGCCAACTTGGCCTCCTATAGTTACTGGGCTGGCAGCCCTAAGGACACACGTCAGGGAGGGCCACAGGACAACTCCCAACTGCCTATGGGGGCTGCCCTCTCCTGTCCCCGTTGGTTGAGAGACCACAGCACCTGGCACCCCTCCCCTCCACTCAGGAAGCAATGGCTTCCTCGGATGGCAGGGAGTGGTGCTTATGCTGTTCTTCTCTTGCTCCTCTTCACTCCCTCTCCCGCCTCCCTAAAGCAACCAGCACACACAGGCAGGGGGTGCACCCCAAACCAACTCCCTGATTCATACTGGAGACACATCCTCAAGCCATCCAGCAAACAGCATCTTGAAGCCTTGGATATGACATAAGCACTATGGACCTGCTGACCCCTGGAAATCCTATTCCCTCCACTAGAGAAAAAACTTGCATGAATTACATTTTCCACCTCTTAACCAGCTGTGCAGACGTCACCTGCACATGCCTTTAAAGCTTGATTCCAGATGCAGCCTTGAATTTCGAACTCTCAACTGTTCAGAACTAGATTTTTTCCCCCATAAGACTATTAGCCCCACAATAAGAATCTAAGATATTTTTATCATTTCTCTTGGGACTTATTAAAACCAAAGAAACAGTGAAAAATGGAGCAACTTCCCCATTCATTCTATATTTACAGATCTATACTTTTTAAGGGACTTGCTCAGAGGGGAAAAAAACAATTCTAAAGGAGATGGTAATTCTTCTTCCTACTTTTCTTTTTGAATGACCATTTTTGTTTTGCAAGACCTCTGTGTCTATCAAATAGGCAATAGTATTTACGGCCATATTTGTGGCCTGAACGAAGCTCTCTAAACCCTGCAAACAGATGGACTGGCAATACAGAAATTGTTGGTCTCACTGAAACTGCAGAAATGGCAAGGGCCTCTCTCATGGCAGGCACTGAAAGACTTTTAATCACACTAGACAAAGGCCATCCAGGATGCATTAAAATTAAACCTTTCTACTCAGCCCTTTCATAGTAGTTATGGCCAAAGTAGATGTTATTTTCATCAAATCCATTTAAACCATGATTTAAATTACTAAATGGAATGACTCAATTTAATCAGCTTTTTCTATTAAAAAAGCACATTTTTATTCTGACATAACTTGATTATATATTTTTCAAAATTCAGATGAGTATGGGTTTCACTTCTAGAAGACACATTTTACACATTTAAAGCAGTGATTTATGGAAACCATAGTCAGAACTGTATCCCTCACGAATTCCAGAAAATTCTGTGCAAAAAAAAAAACTTATTTTAACGTTTCCCTTGTGCTTTTACTGCTTCTCCTTCTTTTATCGTTGGACTCTCTTTGCTTGCCCAGGTCACTTCATTCTTAAGAATTATCTATTCATTTGTCTGCTTGAAACTTTGTACTTCTGCAGAGAAAGCCAAGACGTGATTGTCTTATCTCCATATGACGCTATTAACAAGCATGGTTTCCACAGATAAAATCCCTAGACAGAGAAGAGAAACCATGATTTCTGGGGTGCACAGGAAGATTTTTTTTTTTTTTACTTTGCCACCTACCAAAGTGGCTTTCACTGGTTCTTTTTACCCCTTCATTCAGTCATGTGTCGTTCTTTCACACCTGCAGTCAACATCCTGCTAAGCCAGGCACTAGGCTTAGCACAGATAAGGATGCTGACCTGACAAAGTTAGAGCTCAGTAGGGAGCAAGGTAATTTGATAGTTATGGTACAAATAACTACACAACTACAATGATGGCTTTGAAGAAGTGCTGGGTGACAGGGCAATCCCATCCAGACTGGGGGTTTGGGGAGTTGTCAAGGAAAATCTCTCTAGAAGGTGACATTGCTTGCTTTCTTACTACTTATCAAACACTTTAAAATAGGGCGCACAAACACATTGTCTCAGATATGATATAAATTCCAAGTTAATGAGAGGTATAAGAAAGAAGGCTCTGGACCCAGCAGATTGGATTAGAATCCTAACTATACTGTGGTGCCTTGGGCAACCAACCTGGTAAGGGACATGGCTCCTTCACAGGATTGTCATAAAGTATAACATATACCAGGCGCTCCGAGTGTACTTCAACAGACCATGGCTATTAATTAATACAGAATTTATGCTGACTTATCTTTGAGCTTTGACACGTCAAAATAAAGCTAATTTTCCATACTGAGTTCCATCTTTACGAAAACGTTCAACTAAAAGAGAAAACTCAAAAATCCATTTAAAAAACGAACACTATGACTTAAGCAATTTTTCTCCACTCAGGTTGGCCAACAGGTATCATTTACTTACACAATGGAGGCACGCCCTATATATACCAGGTCCTTCTTGGCAGATACATAAACACAGGCAAAAATAAAAGTTGATACATCTGTGCTCAACAGCCTTCTCTCAGCATTAGGAAAAGGTCCTGGAAGTGGAGCTTCTGAGTTAGAGCTTTTAAAACAGTAAACTCCCCTAAGGCAGTTAAGTGTTTTTCAGGTCATTAACTACTTGACTGAGAGGGTACAGGCAGAGCCCTTTAGGGGCAGCTCAAATTCACTCTGTGCCAGAAGCATTTCCACCCTGCTCAGCTTCTCTTCCTCTGGGTTTCCTCGGTACTTACAAACACCTACAAGGCTGAGACAGTCACACTTGTTGGTGCCTTGTGCGACACTCACTGCTGCCCTCAGTCCCAATCCAGGGCTGGCCTTATCTAGCACATTTTAGACTGGTGGCCAATGGCCCTTTTTCTATTTTCGTACAAGATCCAAGTCAGAAAACAAAAAATATGTGTGGTTTGTGTTTTTAAGTTAAAAAATGAGTAATTTTACTTGGCCCTGCAAAAGGGACCGCTTTACTAAGAAAAATGACTCACAGAGGAGAAATGATTTGCCTAAGGTCTTACAGCAAGTTAGCAGCAGAACTAAAGAATTTAACTCATCCCACCCAGACCCCACCGCCCACTTACTGAGCCCTATTGTTTGCCTGGCTTTGGGCCAGTACTGGGAACCTGGGTGAGCAGCCCTCCCCCTGCCGTGGTCATAGGATTCACTCAGCCTGAGTTGGACAGGGCAGGGCCAGTCACGCAGCCTGGGGCTTTCCCCAGAGGCTCCAGCCTGCTGTGGGCCTGGCCTGGCCCAGGAGGGTCACAGTGAGCTGACCTCCCATGGGGGAGAGCCTTTGCCAACCCCTGGCTTCTACAGCCAAAACCTAAATGCATGGGGACTCTAAAAAGGCAACCCTTGCTTTGCCCTGACTAGAGCCTTTTTATTTCCCCAAGCCCCCCTGGTTTGTATGAGCTGAAAAGCCCATGACTGACAGTAGATCACAGGCCATTCTGCAGAAGCTCAGGGCCTGTGTGAGGTCGAAGGTCAGGGGTTGCTCCTAATTGTTCTGGAACAATGTTTCAGATAGTATACCTCCTCAACTTAAAACAAAGATGCACTGGCTGCATTCAAATGGCTCTGGTTCAGGGAGAACCTCTCCTGCGCTCAAATCAAAATGAGAAATAACCCTAAGTCGTTCTCAGATGAAGTGGCAGCCCCTGAGTGGCAGCCCCTGAGTGGAATTGAGGAACGTAACTCAGAACAGCTGAAAAATTACACCCAAGGTAATGTGGCTGGGCAGAGTAGTGCGGGGCCTAACAGGGCCCCTGGGTGGCCAGTGAGAGCTGTGTGAGTTCAGTAAGTAGGGAACCTGAGGCCTGGGAGAGAGAGGTGCAGACAGAGAACACCGAGCAGATGTTTGTAGAAAGAATGAATACATGGCTCCTTCTCGCACCGTCTCCATCACAGAGATAGCCCGGCCCTCAGCCTGAGCTTCCAGAGCCCCTCCCGCACAGCTCTATCTGACTGTGGCATAATTACCTGAGTACCTGTCTGTCACGCTCACTTTTGTTTCAACAGAGTCCAGCATGGTGTCTAATCCCCAGTGGGCACCAAAAAAATGTGAAGTGAATGAAAGAATGACCTGCTACACACTGACTGCCATTCAAAAGTACAACTAAAGCAGAGGTAGGCAGCCATCTGACAGTGGAGGAAAAAACAACCATGGACTAAAGGGAACCTCCCTCCGCCAGTTTGAAGATGGAGCACTCCCATCCCTCACCAGCCCGAAGGCTCAACAGCAACGGGACAGCTGTTCCATTCTATTTCTGGGGTGGGGAGACACAACTTATAGCTAAAACATATGTTCCCATAATTACCAGAATTGAGTGTTACAACTAAGGGAAGGGGGAAAATAGTGGGTTCACCTAAGTGAGTTAAGATTCTCCTTCTATTTCATATACCAGTTTCATCTTCAACCTCTCTCTCAGAAACCTATGAAACTCAGAATTACAACCCCAAATTGAAAGTGGACTTCGTCCTGGGTTGCAATGGAAAATGCCTTCTAATTCACAAGGCACATGCACTCCAGTGCGAAACTTGTTCACTTACTTTTTCCACGTCTAGATCAGCATCCTGCTTCTTCAAAAAACTGTAGAAGAAAAAAAAAAATAGGCATCAAAAGAGAACCACGTACTCTCTGCCTGCAAACCACCCACAAAGCACCACCGTAGAATTTCCATTTGTTACAGACAATCAATTTGCCTAGAAATTTTTTCTAGTTCACACAATTGTTACTAAGTCACAGTTGCCACAAACACCTGCCTGAAACTGCGAAGACCTGGCCCTGTACCGCCAAAGGAACCCAGCATGAGATTTTAACTTTCCGGAGCCAGGAAAGATAAAGATGGAGGCTTTGAGTATTTACACCTACACACACCCACACACACACACACACACACACAAACACTTCCCCTCTTCAGAGTTTCTACGAGTCATCCACATTTGGGGTTCATTAAAAATGAGTCTTCCACAGTCTTCTTCAACTTGCTTCTTAGATTAAATCACCTCAGCCCCCAGCCCCTATCTGCTCTGCTTCCTATTTGACTGTGGGTGGGCCTCACTGTCAAACAGACTTCTGGGCATGGTCCTTGTTTCCCATGAGCTGAGGTTCCCCTCTGTGGGAGGTTTGCCAACCCACAGGCCTGCACCAACTTGTCCATGGAACTCCAGTCCCAGGATTACCCTAGAACCTTGCGCCAAGCCCCCGGCAAGGCTGAGTTCTGATTCTGACGACACTCACGCTCACATCCCATTAATCTTACAGTGCCAGGAGCAGGATGGCAGATTTCCAGTCTGCTCATATACCCTGCCTACCACCTGCCAATACTATGATATCTCATTTGTTATGTGCAATTTTAACTGCTTGAATAAAGCTTCAGTTTTAATAAGGTGTCTAAAGAGAACAATAAAAACGGTTGAATGGAATTATGTTGACAACAATATGTTAGGACAGAAAGTGAGAGGTTTGAGTTAAGGAATCTGAAAAAAAAAAAAAAAGAAAGAAAAAATTTTTCTTATCTTAGAGACTCTTAACCTTTTTCAATGTGACTCTTAGTATCTTTCTTCCCAGTCCATGGTTTAAAACAGCTCCATCATAAATTACCATTCCCATCAAAACCATCCCCCCAACACAAACAGAGAATTTTTACACTGTTTGAAAAGATGCATAATTAACGGTAATATCTTTGTTTTGTTTAATCAAAGATGACTCAAATGAAAGAAAGAAGAAATGACCACAGGGAAGAGAATTAGAAACTCGTATATTGTTCTCTGCAGATGGGCATTCAAATCATGAACTCACTGCAGACAAGCAAGAGAACCACCATAGAGGCTGGAGAGAGAATGTGCTACAATGAAAAGCAGGCCACTACAGCCTGTGCCCCAGCGAGCCATGTCACCCCCTCTTTTTCTGGCTTCTGAGACATGCTGTCCTATCCTAACTAAGGAGACACTGCCAGGCAAGATATGCCTTTTCTTCTGGCTAACCTACTGGCGATCTGGACACTGCTGAGCTGCACAGAATGGGACTGCTCTTTGTCCAGAAATGTTAACGTGCTTCTCTACAATCAGAAGAGGGTAATTCAATACTATGAAACATTTTACCAAAGGGAATATATATACAGTGGAAGTTTGACTTCCATTCTTGAACACTTCTATAGAGGTTTAAGAAAGTTGTTGTTCTGATGTATAGGTCACAACAAGGAATTTTCTATTTGAAAGGTGAAAGATTCATCTGCCACAGAAAGAGCACTTGGAGAATCATTACCCTTTTCCAACGCAGGGAAGAAACTTAATACCCCTCTGTCATGCATACTGCATTAATTGCAACAACATAGGATGCACAGTTCACAATAGATTCTGAATGAATGAGCCTTCATTCCACAGCACTTTAGCAACTGGTACCAAGAGGAAAACTAAAAACCCATTTGGAGCTGCTGACTCACTACTGCACAAGGAGTGTTATCCATCCATACATATAAACGGCATCATCCAATTCCTTTTTCAGGCTTACTGAACAGATGGAGTTAACTAATAAAGACAATATATATATGCTGCATTGTGCAGCCATAAACCAAAAGAAGGATACCACAGCTTTAACTTCAAGGACTCCCAGCAAGATGGCTTGACATATTTTTAGGCATTGGCCCCATTGTTTCAAAGAGGTTAAGGATGGACACAACAGAATTGCATAAAAGTAAAATTGACATGGCAACTCCATCTAGAATAAAGAGTGGCATTTGCTTTTAAAACCATGTATATCTTTCTTAAATAAAGGCTGTGTTTCTGAAAAGTTGAGAACGAATAAGTTTTGGCCATCGAATATTTAAGTGAAGGAGACACTTTTTATTTAAATAACTCTTATATTAAAAATCACTTTTAAAACATTGACCAATTTATCTTTATTCTCAATCTTGTTTTTGAAAAATCCAAGAGTTAAGGTTTCCAAGGCAAGACAGGCCCCTCCCACCCCTCCCCGTGTGTACGTGTCTATATGTATATATAGATACATATATGTAGTTATACATTTTATATAGTTGTCTGTGTATTCAATTGTGGAATTTTGGGCATTAGAGCATTTTCCATGCTTTTATTCCTCCTGTTGAAGTGGTGTTGATGTTTTATTTGAGAAACATGAATGAAGTGACCCAGATACCCCAGTGGAAAAGGCTGATCCATAAATGTTGCAAATGTGTGGTCAACTGCAGAAATGGAAGCCAAAGGACAAGATCTCAGCCAAACGTGAACTACTCCCAACTGTTTAGATCAGATCAACCCTCCATCTTTGAGAGAACACACAAATATCCTACAAATACAACTGAGAAGTCCTCAACTCTGAGCTGTCTCTTGATAGAGCCATCCCGCCAGCCCCACCACTCTCTGTTTCCAAATGCCCGTGGGCATCTTCCCCGGAACCTCACGACAGGACAGTGCAGGCAGAGAGAGTAGCCGGTACACAGTCAAAGGAGCACTGGCTCAGAGAATGGCAAGAGGCTTGGTGGTGCTGCAGGGCACAGCGGTGGCTAGGGGACAGCAGGATGCTGGAGGGAGAAGGGTGGGGAACTGGGGCAGAGGCCAGACTGTGAGCGACGGTGTACACTAGCTAAGAAGTCAGCCAGAGGTAGGGGCACACTTCTGCACTGCACCATTGTGTTTTCAACCTGCCTCTCTCTTGGGACAAGACAGAAAAAGAGATGCAGTCCCCAGTGTATTCCTGGCAGTGGGCTATGCACCATCATTCCAATCTCACCAACCCTACTGGGTGAGTATAATTTTCTCCTAAGGGGCCTTCAGGGCCTAGCTAAAAATTGCTTTTTCAGTTTTGTTTTCCTTTGCCGGCACTTCCAACCAGGATTAAATTTCCTCTCTGCTGTGTTCCCACAGCACTTTGTGCGGGGCCTCCTTCACGTATCCCTGACAGTCGGTCAGCTCATTGGTGGCACCGAGCTTGGTGCCTGCGACACAGAGGGGTTGTGCCACCTCTGCTAAGGAAGGGTGAAGAGGGGTGGTGACAAGGAACTAATGAAAATGCACTAAGTCAAGACCACCCGACTTCCTCCTGCATTGCAAGGTGTGTGTGTTAGGGGGTGGAGTGTACAAACCGAGAGTGTAACACACACCATGCACAACACGTATGTACCCAGAAGATCACCTTCCTCTTTATGTTTAATCCTGCGTCTTTAACTTTAAATAAATGATAGAGATCCAATCTAGAGATTCTGCTATTATTTCTAATATTACACAGCAATTCTTATTTTAAAAAATGTGACTGAGAAACTGAGATTCAATATACTGGGGTCATAATCATGTCTCATATAGGATGAAAGAGATTTAAGGGCCATGATGCATCCAAGATTTAAATCATGGTTTGGGTTTTTATTTGATTATTTTAAAAATGGAAGATTGAGAGAAAAATTGCCATAGTATCCTCTCTACTTCAAATTCAACCCTTTTTACTACTTGCAAAAGATTTAAAATATTCATTGACCTGCCAAAAAACATCTGTACATTGCTGGACACGTCCTCACATATTCACATCTGAATGGCTTCTTTCTGCTCCAACGACCACAGCTCTATTCAACCATGACTAAAGTGAGAACCTCGGGACGTACGTGGTGTGATGTCAGTGGCAACTGAGGATGAGATAGCCATTTGATAGCAACTTCCACATGAAGCACGTCAACAGGGACAAGTGTTCCTTCGGTTATTCTTAACTTAGGATCCAAGGCACAAAAAAGACCAGGCAGGGCCAGACTCTGCCTAATTCCAAAGAAAGCTGAGACCCATAGAGAGCACACACAGAAGCTCCTCAATGCTCTCTGGCAGAGGGGCAGCCCCTGGCTCCTTGCCTGAAGCCCCGGAACAGGCCTACTCTCACAGGCTCCCTGAGGCCTGTGTAGCTGCAGACAGACATGCAGTGTGTGGGACCATCCGCGCCCAGGGTCACCACAATCTCCTGTGTGCCCAACAGCTGGGTCAGGCCCCAGAGACAGGCCCCAGCTCAGACAAGGCCTTTGTTGTGGGGTATTCCTCACTACCACGTTTCCCCAGGAAAAATGTATTTTCCTCTAGCCATTCATCCTGGTCCCAGACCAGCTCATTCTCCCGCATCCTCCTGCAGGCACAAACCTTCAAATAAGGTTAAAGACGGTGGCAACTGCAACCTCTTCTGTCTTACCTACCCCTAGTCAAGATGCACTGATAAGTGCACATTCAAAATGGTGAGGGACACAGAGCAGTGACAAGATTGGTACTAGACAATGCCACCCCAGGGGCATCTTCAGCAATTGGTGCCAAGGTGAATGAGGTAGAGGACAGCCAAGGTGGCTGGGGAAGGGTCTTGTGTCTCCCACCCTGGGGACATGGCACAGGACTCAGCTAGTGCTATATGTACTCTGTATTACTACCTCATTCTTACTTATTTTATACAAGTATTTATTTTGCCTCATTAAAAAGGTAATACATGCTCATTGAGAATTTGGAAAATATGGAACCCATTATGACACTGAAGCTTTTCCTTTTGGGTCAGTTTTTCTATGAACATATAAATGTCAACATCCTACCCCAGTACATCACAATGGAAAGCACACATGGCAACCACAAAGGGGAGGGACTTTTTCTTATATATAAGAATGATGTACCTAGCACCATTAACTTCAGAGGTCTATTTCAATTTTAAGGTATAAAATATAGAGTGGACCACCTAATCATGTCCCTCACCACTAACCTATGAATTAGTCTCTAAAATGTAGAATTTTGGTCCACAGCCAGTGAGGAAGCGGTTTACTTGGAAACCAAGTTCTATCCCTAGCTTTTCTATTTATTTGCCCTGTGATTAGGTTGGAGGGGGTGCAGCAAGAGTCACATATCAGAAAACCCACAGGGGCCAGGTAGGTAACAGAAATGAATAAAGCACGTGAGCTGTGGCAGGGGGATGAGCTGAAGATCCCTGGCACCTCCCCAGGGGACAGTCATGACACTGCATGGGCAGACTGTTATCATTAGAGAATGCAGGTTCAGTTCTGCCAGACTTTCCCATTTTTTCAAGAGAAGCTGGAAATCCCAGTTTTTACATAAAACTGCCCAATTTAAAAGTGTTAGTTTACATTTTAAAAATGCACCATGTGGCCCTACAAAACATAAATGAAGGTATCATCTAGTCCATAGAATGGTTTGCTATCTTTAGAAGTCATAAGATCTACGTCTCAGTTTCTCTTTCTGTTAAATGGGAAACTGACTGCTATCTGCTTACCACTGGGGGTTTATTTAAGAGCACAGAAGGGGTTTCTACTACCATATAAGAAAATAACCCGAACACATTCAGATGCACAAAACAGGGTAACGTATTCCCTTATTTAAACCATGATTGATAGAAATAGGACTTGATGTTTTGCAGAATTATTTGAAATGCATACTTATGCAGTTAGCTTCTAAATAAACAAAAGAGGTAAGCTGTGATAGACTTAGAAAACAAGGGTGTGACCAACTGGTGATACTGGATCAAATGGCAGAGTGAAAGCCAGATTGGAATGGCTTTGACTTTTAACAAGCAGTGTGCTGAGAAGGTAGTATTGACAACTCTCTCAAGAAGAACTGGAATACAGGGCGGCAGGGAAGTGGGGTGTTGTTAGTAAAGTGGAATGGGAGTAGAGAGAGTGTATCTTTAAGACTGATGAAATTACAACTGTTTATATGTTATGGAAATTACCAGCATATTAAAGCAACCAGACAAAAACCCCAAGTGCCAATGGAAGGAACTGTGTCAGCAAAATACTAGACAGTGTCGGGTGCAGTAAAAATTTTATTACTAAGAGTTGAGAATCCAAGATCTAGTTATATAGGTTTTCCTAAACAAGAAATCAGGGGGGAAAAAAAGAAAAAATCTTTACTACAACACACACTGCCCCACATTTTACACTGTGCCATTTCTGTATTTGTCCTTTTTAGCCTACTTCTATCACAGTCTCTTTGCTAAAATACATTAGTTGCCATGGAAACGATGTCATAGTGTGTAAAACCATTTACTGTCCTTGGAAAGGCATTCATGATAAAATTGAACAGTAGCACATTTTAAAAAGAGAAGCAACAGAAGGCAGTTGTGCAAGAACACAACAAGGTCTCAAAATCATGACTTCAAAGTGTTCCTCTACCACCAGCATCGTATGTCCCTCAGAGAGTCGTATCGGCTTTGGCATTGTCAGTTTCCCCCCAAATCATCCAGAGGAGCATCTTTCCAACTCATGTAGGCAAAATGTACTTAAAACAAAACCTCTGATCTAATGTCGATGAAAACAATAGACTCCCCATAATTCACACTTACTCCCACGAGGTAGGGAGGGCCTGGGAGCCTAGAGAGTCAGAATGGTTGTGTGCATCATAAGACCTCTGCTAATGGAGAGGATCCAGTCCTGTAATGCATTTTGATTTAGTCCTGTAGTACATTCTGCTGTCCAACTTTGTTGTCAGAGATGGAAGCAATATTTGGGACGTAGAGATTTGGACCTGAATTTCCTGATTGCCATGGATTAGCAGTATGTTCTCTCTTTTGCTTTCATCGATTCCAAGTAAGTAAACCACATTCACACCACCAAGAAAACATACTGAACAACTCTTATATGCCCTCCTGACAAAGAAAATAGACAGCTATATATATGTCTCCTGGACGCTTAAAATCTAGTGGGGGACAGTCGAGCAAGGGCAAGAGTGCGACGGGCCTCCCAGGCCTTGGTGGGGAGCTGGACTTCATCCCACCTGTGATAGGAAGACACTGAGGGGAGGGACGTGATCTCATACAGATTTTTAAGAGTTCACTCAGCTGTTGTGGGAAGTTGGATTGGAAGGGCAGAGCAGTAAGACTATCAGAATAGTAAATAATCCAGACAAAAAAGGAGGGTGCAAAGCAGATGGAGAAATGCAACGTCTAACAAGGGTGACAGCATACCTTCCTCCATCTGAGAAAGTGCTGGCTTATGCCTATTGTCCCAGCAGCCCTTCAGGTTAAGCATTTGCCCAAGACGTTTCACTCTGTAAACCAAGTGTTATTATTAGTGGCATTAAAATACAGCAGGATTGGGTTTTGTAACCTCCACTTTGCACCTGGAGCTTCTGCCATGATTTGCCTACCAGTGTGTAAGACAACTAACTGTACAGTGAAGGGAATTTCCACATTAACATGTGATTAAATCTGAAAGATGACCAATGGCCATCCATCTCTTTTCCTGTCCCTTTCCAACATTAGTGTAAGTAACACCTCCCTTTCAAGGATAACAAAGAGCACTTGGACATGAGCAACTCTTCCAGTCTTGAGTGGTAGTGAGAAAAGTATTATGCACCGCTGCCCCTGTCAGACACCAAATGCACCGACCCTTGTGCTGTGACCCATGCTGCAACCTGAGATGCACAAAACACCAGTCAGAAGGGCTAATGGGAAACATAGAAAGTTACAGGTTAGGCGTACATGAAATACTTACAGGAAATAGACCTGCTACAGATCTTTTAAGGAATTGTCTGAATGTTCTCATTACAGTGTCTTTGTCATTTATTGAATGGATATACTATTTTATTTTGCTATATCCTTTCAGCAGCAATAAGGTAAAAAGAAAAAGAAAATGCAAGTTTAATGAAAAATTAAGTACCAAATTTCTGTTTTTCAAGAAAGTTGATCATGAACATCAATTCACACAAAATGTTCACTGATATTCACTATCCACTACAGGAACCATGGTGATATCACTGACAATATAAACCAAAGTCACAAATCTGCTAAAGAAGCACCAGCAACTACTTCAAATGTTAATAGTTACTGTAAGACGGCTGAGGGCGATGATTTAACATGTGCAGCTACAGTAGGTTCACTAACATAGTACTCTAGGAAACATTACTTTTCTTTTAGCTCAAATGACTACTGTTCTAAACTGATTTTGCTTATTTTTGAGCTCAAGTTTTTTTTGTGCATATACGAAAAGTGAAGTAGTAGCTTCAATATATTAGCTTTATTAGCAGAAAAGAAAACTTCACAAATAAATGGTTCCAGTTTTATGTTAGTATCATCAGATGTTTTAAACAGAAAGCAAGTAATTTGAATAATGCTTTGATTTTCTTCACCTATTTCATATAAAGCTTGTGGTAGTTCATTCTGTCACAAGTGAAACATCTCATGCTATTGCAAACTATAAAAAGTTCAACATAGGAGATGATTTGTTTTTGCAGAGATAATACAAATTTTGTGATGCTAAAAATAATCATCTTACTAAATAAAGAAACCTATGGAACCGAAAGTTATTAATACTTAGAATTTGGTATGGCACATGCATATTTCATAACTGCATTCAAACAAGTGGCCATCTCTATAAACTGAAACTGTAGGTATACAAATTGACAACCGGTTTTACATATACCCAGTTAAAAAAACCGAATTACAAAATTTTTGTGACAATGCCAATGACGAATACAAAAAAACGCTTCAGCATAGCAGTATATGCCTTCTCTTTTGCCACCTGTCATCATCAACCAGGTTTCAGAAATGCTTGAGAAATGACTCTCTAACTCAGCCTGTGTGTGCCATAATGGAATGACAGACAAGTCCTCTAAAGGATGAGTGCATTCTGTCCCAACCAGTTGGAAGTCCTTGATCAAAGCAGTGAATGAAGCACCAGAACACTTCAGCTTCTGAAGCCTTTAGCCAATTGCAGTTATTGAAAACAAGGCTTGTGAACAGAAGATGAAGAAATTCATCTCAACAGAAGCAAAAAAGAAAGTGAACACATTAAACGATGAGAATTTGAACAGTATCCAAGATTTAATTCTGAAATTATATTATGATGTTTTGTAGTATCCTGACTTATGGCAATCTGTTCGTGGAGCTCCTAGATTTCATTGGAATACATTTATAGTCTGTACCAGAATGGTGTGCAATTGAGAAGACCCAGGATTTTGTGTCATCTAAATTTGATAAAACATTCAAAAGGACCATAGAGGAACTTATTTTCATAAGTTTTGCCTTGTAAAAATATTTGTCGAAGGTAAGAATTCTGCATGAGGAAAAAAAGATCTGTGAAAATATTTGGGTGAAAGTATCTACACATTTCAATATGAAAAAAACTCCTCTGAGAAGAGCCTCCATTTAGCAGAATTTGTTCTGAGCTCACCAGGGACTGTGCTTCTGCAGAAAGAGCTATTTTCTCAATTGGGAATATTGTGATATATACATAAAAGCCAATCAAAGATATTAATTTCAAATATTAATTATAAACACAACTTTGAAGAGATTGCAGCCAACTTTATGAGCAAATTAAAAACAATTCATTCTTCGTATCAGTGCCATGGGGATTAGAGACATGCCTGAAGAACTAAAACTGACTAAGATAAATGAATATGTAGCAAAAATAATTATGCTCTTGCTAATGCTCAGATAATCAATATAAAAGTTTTTCTCTAATGTATATGGACATATGTTTTTAAGTTTTAAAAATTTTATTTTTGAAAAGATTTTGAATAGAAACTATTTCATAGATCCAAAATATTTTTTTAAACTTTCAATAAATCGATATTTTTTTAAATTCTATAATTTTATTTATTTAGTGACTCTTTTCAATTTAAATTATATAGTTCCCCATCTCTAACTGTCTTGGCTCCCACTGACAGACAAGGGCAAATATGAGATGTGTTTATGTTTTGAGAAGATTTGCTCAGACTGTCACAATAACTTTCTGGCAGGAAAATATATACACGATGTCAAAACAGGCAACTCTCTACCTCATCTAACTACACCCCCAGCCAAGGCACACTTAAAGCAGGCCTAAAGATTTCCCTTCCAAAATTACTAGGTATTTCAAGAAACAGCAGGTTTTAAAATATATCATCTTAAATGCAGCATCATCCTCATATGAATGTCAAAGAGAGATGAAATGTAATTAAAAAGAGCTAACTGGTTTTCTTCCCCCTCTCTCATTTGAGTGTTCTGGTAACTACTTATAAATTATACTTGGAAATGAACCCCTTCATAAACCGGTACTTTATTTAGTACATGAGAACTGAATAAAAATGAAGAGCACTTCCCCTTGTATTTAGAGACATAATTTCTAGTATTCACTCTGTTACCTTTAAAACGTGAAACTAAAGGATCACATACAGTAAAAATTGTCCTCTAGTCTCCAGGGTCACAGTAAGTTCATTGGAGAAAAACTCGAAATTCTGATATTTTCCACCGACCCAAGGCCCTAAGACAACTGAGGTCCTTCCTTCCAGAGCACTGGGAAGAACTGCCACTACCTAAAAATGGGAAGCCAAAAACCCCACTACACTTCAAAACATCAGGTGGAAAGACTCTGCCCCTTCGGAGAACAGAACTTCCCACTTCTTGCCCAAAATGTACCTAATACAGGTATACTAAGCCATGACTTAACCAAAGGAAAAACAGTATACTATCATAAGAGTACTAGTAAATTTGCCCCCCAAAAGTTAAAATATAGTCCGAATGCAGTGTGGAAGGTTTGAAATGTAGGCTTACCACTCTACTATATATAAAAGATAATTACTTTATTTCTCCATGGTTGAACCCAACTTGATTATGACCACTGCATTTCCGCTTATGAGAAAGAACAATCTTAGTCCTTACAGATAACCTAGTCTCTTCAGAGTTGAAACTTCAGTTGCTTCAGGGCAATTAGTCAAATTAAACTCACTTCGAACAGCCTCTCAGGGCTGTGTTTCTCTCCCTTTCCTCCTCCCAGGGGGAAAATTACAGAGCATTGCCCCGGGGAGAGGATCCAGCCTAGGTGCTGCCCTCCGAGCCCTTGCTGGCCTCTGTGGGACGTCTCGTCCCTTTGTCTCAGGGTGCTGGCCTGGCTCTGCTGACAGAACTGGTCGATGCCTCACTGAGGCTCCGCGGTGCCCGTGGCCACGATCCCAGCCAGTCTCCAGCGGTGAGACGGGCACACTTCCTTCTGTGCCTGCTCCATTCTCACCCCAGATCTCTCAGCACCTTCACATCCACCCAAGGGGGCAAGCAGGACTGTGGGGATTTCCCCATGCCATGTGCAGGCTCTGGGGAACTGGGGGCGGGGACACCATCTCAGGGCCTGTTTCTGCCTAAACCTGCCTCCCTGCAGGGCTCAGTACAAGCAGGTTTCCTTCCAGAGTTCCAGAGCGGACCCAAGGTACAATTGCTCTCGGCTTGCAGGGGTTTCCCCCACCCACCTGGGCTTCTATTGTCTCAGTGATGCCTTAAGCAGAAGCCCTGGGCAATGGGCCGCTGGATCTCAGGACCCATCTGCTTCTTAATTCTAGACTCCCCTGAATCTCTACGAGCTCCTCCCACCAACCCAGGAAGGGATTTTCTCCTTCCTGGTGGAGCCGGAAACAACCCTTTAGCCTCCCTCCTCCTGCATGGCTTAATGTACAATATATGCCAGGCCTTCTGAGAGATTCGGCTCCTTGGAATCCACAAACCATTTTTCTTCTGACAAAGCCTGCCTCTTTTAAATGAAGGCCTGGGCTTACTCTGGTCTCTGAAATGTGCTTTAAAGGCCTGCTTTGGAAGTCAAAGCCGAACAATGTCTTTTTTGTCCTTGACCATGTTGTGTCCTCTCCCTGAAGTAATGGAATCCTTAGTCTCAATGGGGGAGACTCCCAGGGCAACAAGAATTAGGAGGAAGGGAAAGTAAACTGAATACCAGTTCAAAATATTATTCCCACTAAACCAGCTGTTCGTATTGTAAGGTCTCAGAGGTCCCAGAATATTCTTCCAGGATTAAAAAAAAAAAAAGTGCAACACACTAACATGTCATTCTTCCGGACGACACCATTTATACATATTTGAACCAAGGGTGAAATGGGCCTATAGCTTTCAGTTTCTTTAATTCTTCATATCTAATGTTTTTAACCTCCATTCTGTTGTAGAGTGGAGATCCACTAAACGGGAAGCCACCCCTGCATCAGCATCATTAGGAACTCTCCACTTCCCTGGGTTTCCTCACCTTTGTCTCTCCTCCTCCATACCTGCTGTGTTCCCTCATCACACCGGAGACCTCCGACCTTTCCTTACCTTGTCTATCGCACCCCACTCCTCTCTCTAGCCTGAACCTTACTTTTAGCTGATTCGTTTGATATTTTCTTTAGTCTCCTACAACATCCTACTCACTTGACTATTCAAACCAATTCCTAATTCTAAGTAACCAGAAGGTCAGATTTTTCATTCCAAAGTGACAAATATTACCAGGCAATGTCACAAAATTGGGCTAAAGGGAACCACTAAAAATACCTACAAATTCCAGTGGAACCTCACTGCGTAATTCTTTTTATCCATCTATTAACACACTACCCTGTAGTTTAGTGGCTGTTTGAACTTTTTCTAGATTCTCCAAGCCTCCCAACCTCAGATGAAGGTTCAGCCTACAATTGTACTGAAAATTTCCAGGACACTCCACTCCTTTGAATGTCTTCCTTCCACGCACAAATTTCACTGTACCTCTCCCTACCTTGCAGTGATGGTTAAAGTCACACATGCAAAGTACATAGCACCACGGCCACCATTCAGCAGGCACTCAGTCTCGTAAATACCTTTCTCATCTGCTCTTTCTCCCCTGAGTAACTACTCCTTTTTATCCTTTTGGGGGCTTTAGTGGGTTGAGTGGTGGCCTCCCAAAAATATGTCCACCTGGAACCTGTGACAATGACCTATTTGGAAAAAAGGGTCTTTGCGGATGTAATTAAGAATATCGAGATGAGATTAACCTTTATTAGACTGGGCCTTAAATCAGTGACAAGTGTCCTTATACGAGAGGAGAAGGCCACATGAAGACAGGAGTAGAGACTATAGTGACGTGTCTACAAGCCAGCAAAGCCCAGGTTTGCCTCCACCAACAGAAACCAGGAGAGAGGCACAGAACAGCTTCTCCTGCAGGCCCTCCAGAAGAAACCAATCCTGCCAACACCTTGATTTCTGACTTCTAGTCTCAGAGCTGTGAGGGAAAAGTTTCTGTTGTTTTAAGCCACCCAGTTTGTGGGAATTTGCTATGACATTCCCAGGAAACTAATACAAGGGCTAATTACACACTTACCAGGATCTCGCCCCTACCAACTCCTTATTGATCCCTTTCCAACCATACCTCTTCTCATTCCTGCTTCACCAATGCCCCCCTCTTTCGTGGATCATTCCTGAAGTTCTAGCTCACCCATGAGCTGGGACTGAGAGCCAGGTGGGTGCTTCAGTGGGGAGCACAGAACAGGAACCCTCCCATAACGGCAGTTCTGGATCTCAAGTGAGTGGGAGCATTGTTCTGGGGTGGGGGCCAAGGTAACAGAGCCTCTGCCACAGTTGCACATGTGAGGATCAGGGAAGGCAGCAGGGCTTGCCCTGGGCTCCCCATTCTGGGACTCTCACCACCTTCATGCGCTGGACTTTTCCCCATATGGCATGTTGGGCTGAGGTAAAACCAAATAATGTTTGAAGTTGCAGTTTTGTAGTGCCAATCCTCCTTGGATCATACTTATAAATAAACTAACCAGAACTAATACCTTGCTCAAGAGCTGCTGGCACCCACAGAGGAATCTGGTTCTGTTTAATCTACCACAGTCCTTCCAGATTATTCCCAGACACCCCTCACTAGTCTTCACTGGGTAATTCTCAACCTCTAAGGGAACTACTTCCAACTCTTGGCAGTCCAAAATCAAGAATTTGTTGAATAATGGCTGCGAGACAGAGGGAATTACATGTTCAAGTGCACTTTTATGAAAAGAAAGGTGAGGTGTGGCACATCATCACTCTTTGGCCCTAACATGCATGCAGGATTAGAAGATAGGATCACTGCATTTTCATCCAAGGAGGTGGAAACAAGGAAGAAATCAAAAACATTATTATGTGCAACCAAAATCTGGATTCTAAACCATGACTCTGAGGATCCATCAATGCAGAGGACCTAATGTATTACTTGCACAAAGAAAATTTATCTAAGATGCATCTCATTCTAGAAGTACTGAAAACATGTGTAAGACTTCCCAACTTGGAAGCTTAGACTCAAAACCAACAAGAATTTAATAAATGCACAGTGCAGTGTTATACGGCACAAGGCAAATTAAACAAGGTGCACTTTCAGCCGTCTAGAAGCTTGCTATTGAAAATGGACAATATTGATGCTGACATGTACAAAAGAGGCTGAACACGAACAAATTGGATAAATACATGAAGTGGTGACATTATATGCCAGCAAAGGGGAAAGTGCATTTTGTGAGAATGTGGTGTGATCTCCCAAATTTCAGGTGGTGGTTGTGGCATTGGGGAGGGGGCAGGAAAAGCACTTAAACCATAGACAGTGCATGGTTAAGCAAAGAAAAAAAAAATTCACCATTGCTTCCCAAAGACCACAATAGCATTGCAAACAACAGGGAAGTACCAGGTACCTCCCCTCCCCCTCTCAGCTGCAGCAGTTGGCCTACATCCACAGAAAATGCTCTATTGCTTGTTGTACATTAAACTTGGCATCCAGGTGAGGACTAGGCAGAAGAAGCCATTAACGAGGAATCACAGTGAGCTTTTGACAGGTAGCTGAGAAGACTCTCATGAATGCCTGACCAACACTGCCTGTTGTGCTGTTGTGTCTTTTGTTACAGAGATGACTCAAGGAGTACCCCCCCCAACCATAGAAGATATTTTATAAAGCTTATTTTTCAATCATTCTTTTGAAGGGCATACGAACAACGGCTGAAGCTGAGCTATAGTGTTAAATCACTATTTTGTAGGACCTTAAGTCTGGGATAGAACCCTCCTCCCATGCTAAGGAGAGTCTTCAGATGATGATAGTACAAAGTGAACAAAATTCGTGCATGGCGTGGAAGGCAAAGCCAAAGCTGAACTATATATGGCTAAGGGACTCAGTTAAATGCTGCTTTGAGAGGTCTAGAGATGGGTAGATGCATAACACACAGCACCTGCTTTCTCTGCCTCACGGACTTTCAGGCCCGATGCTGGTGGTCCACTGGGCTCGTCTCCTTTCCCCATCATTCACTATTGTATTCCAGATTTTGAAGCATTCTGCATTTTCTCCCTGGTCTTGGATGTCATTCTGCACTATTGGCAATCTTTTTTTTAAAGTGAAAATCTTATTGGTGAAACCTGATGGCCCAGGACAAAGAAGTAACTATTTCCCCAAATGCCCTAAATTTTTAAGAACAAGCTTGAGATTCTGAACAAAAAATCTTTAGATGCATACCATTCTCAAAATGCAACGGTGGTTCCTAAAACAGACTAGGACAGTTACTGAACCTAAACCATGTGGGTCAGTAGGGTGTAAATCTGATGCCACCGGAAAATACAGAAGCTCAATGTCCAAAAAGATGCCAGCCTAGCACCACAGATGCCCAGGAAGCCAGCTGCACATTCCAGTGCCTTGCCCCAGGCCTGTCTAAACGAACATCTGCTGAGTATCTACATGTGAAAGACGCTGCACTCCATGCCATAGGTGGACAGACAGAAAGAGGGAACAGCAAACAACATTTTTGCACACATGGGGCCAACAGTGTCTTGAGAAGGCAGGACTCACGTATGTAGATTTCTAGGAGACCTAGATTCTTCTAGCCTAAGCTAAATTAGTAACTGGATGCATGAACTTGGGCAAGTGATAAAAAACGCTCTGAACCTTGGATTTCCCATATCGGGATTTGATTAATAATGAGGCAATGGGGAGATACAAATGTTCAATGCAAGAGAATGAAGATTGGGGTAACCTTTCGAGAGTTGTGATTCCAGCTGGGCCTTGACAAATGGATAGAATTCTAAGGGAAAGGAAAGATTAGGGGATTCCAGGAAGGGAAAACAAAGACCAGGACCATATTCCACATTAATGAGATTGTGTTAGGCTTCTGGCTAATCAAGTGTTACTGTCCTGGTAAGTGAAGGGAGCCAGGGAGCACTGTGGAAACTATGAAAGGCACTAAAGGCTTGGCTAAGGAGTCTGGTCTTTCTGCTCCTATTCACTGGGTTGTTAGTAAAGGAACGAGGCACAAGAACCAGTATCTACATCAGCTGGCACATCCATTTTGATGTCGATCAACATCTCCTCACTCCATCTAGAAGTACGGGAGTGAAGCAACTGTTATTTGCAACCCACGGGAGAGCATGCAGGATCTAATTTATCCAGAGACTACGGATCAGGCTAAGGTGTGCACAAAGGACAGCCGGAGAAGGACACTTCCAAGTAGGAGACACTGATAAACGATAGAGAATGACAGGATGTTAGAGTTCATTGACAACTCAGCTCCTGAGTTTCATATCTGAAAACAATGAGGTAGCATGTTTGTATGATAGTTACAGGTTAGAAAATAAACTATATGCAAAAGGTGATAATACCCTTCAAACTCTGAGAGCAAGAAGAGAAACCATTAACAGAAATTAGTGCTTTTTAACATATCGTCGTGTGTATGTATGTGCCTAGCTGTAGGCAACACATCACACAATTCTGAAATAAAATCAAGATAAAATTAAGACAAAAATCAAATTTTACAAATGACAATATTTGAAATTGTTATTGCTTCTCAATAGACACAACATTTGTGTGGAAATGAAGGAACTTGTTGGTGTTTATTTGTCTTTTCAGTAGAATTTAAATTGGGCAGGATTTCACAGAAATACAGATTCTGTAACTTTTTCTGGAGATTAAAAGGAAAAAAAGGATTGGGAAAAGTGCCCTGGGCTTTGTTGTGGGAAAGGAGATCTGGCTCATTTTTAATTTTCCATTAAAGCCCTACTTTTCAATATAAAGCAGATGGAATCCTTATACAACTCCATGAAAAGCCTACTATTTTTGGGTACCTCAAAGATGAAAGCTCTGAAGAAAATGAAAGTGTTTGAATTCATCAGATAAAATCCCACCAGCACATTCAAAAGGCACAGGTACTTAGAAATCATTAAATTACAAGTTAAGAGGTCTTTCCGAGATGGATTTATGATTCTGGGCCTCCTCCCACGCTGCGGCTCCCCCTGACTCTGGCGGATGGACGGTGCCTGCCATTCTCCGCCTGCCCCCCCACTGCTGTAGCTGGGCTCCCTGGGCCTGCTTCATTCCTGTCTTCCAGAGCTGCCTCCTGCCACTTCCCTTCTCACTGCCGTTCCCAGACACAGGAAAGATTTCAAAGCGCTCAAATCTATCTGTTCCATTCCTACTGAATTAGAACCAGGCCTGGGAAAGTGCATTCTGTAAGATCCTCAGGGCATGCATGCAGCTGCTGCCCTAAAGCTCTCTTCTTCTCATAAGACTTGGTGCAATATAGTCTCTGCCATTCTGCAGGCTGGATGGGAGAACAAGAGGGCTGATGTTTATTGGCCAGGACTGTGAGGCCCTGGGCTGAGAGCTGCTGGGCACCATCTCCACCCTCACAGTTTACAACCTCATTGGAGAGATGGCACAAATTTAGCGTCAGAGCACACATGCTGGAGCTGGACTGTCCGGGTTCAGATACCAGCTCTGTCACTTACCACCTGTGTGACTCTGACTAACTCACTTAACCTCTATGCCTTAGTTTTTTCATCTTTTAAATGGGAATAATAATGATCATACCTCACAGGATTATCCTAGGTGTTGTGTTCGCAAATCAACCACAAATGAGATAGAGTCCCTGACTTCCAAAGAACTCACAAGTCAGTGAAGAAGGCCAGTACCCAATCCAGTTTCCCACCTTGCTGACTCCCTGTGCTTTACATGTCAGGTTATAATGAGGGTGATGAAGATGAGGTGGTAACCAAGTGCTATGGGACCCCACAGGCAGGAGAGATGGGAGGGCTTCCCAAGAGGCAAGTCTTGAGTAGAGTTATCAGAAGGGCTGAGATTTCCACAGTGGGGTAAAGGTGTCTTTGTATCCCCCAACACAAGACACAGAAGTAACTGAGTAACTGCAAAGCAAAGGCAAGGAGGCCAGGAAGGAGGAACCACAGCTGCGCCGCAAAAGCAGGAGTGAGCTTAGCAGTGGCACAGACCTGCCTTCACCAGTTATTAGCTGTGTGACAATGGACAAGTTACTTTACCTCTCTCTGGGCATCAGTCTCTCCATTTGACTAATGGGGATAATAATGCCTGCCTCACAGAGTTGTTATGATCAAGTAAATTACTGTATGTAAGCACATAACACAGGCCTCCAGGTTCAATAAAACAGTTGGTGTTATTATTTCTATGGTATATTCAGGGAGGGGTGAGTAGCTGTGGTATGCTGTGTGCTTTTTTACACAATCCCAGAAACGAGAATACAGACCAGAAAGAGACAGCCCTTAAAAAAGCTTTCTAAACAGAAATAACTAAGACTTTTCCATAGTATTATATTTTTTCCTCCCCAAAACTTACAGTGAGTAAGTGCTCAATACATATTTGCCCAAACCCACCAGGTGCTGCTCAGAGTCACGGGTTTACGAGGACAGACTGTATAATGATATGTGCTTCCTAAGAATTCCCAAGAAGATCCAAGTCGGGCTTGCCACCCAGAGCAAGGCACAAAGCAGGCTGTCTGGACGCAAGCTGAGATGAATGGGAAAGCACTCTCATCCAAATATTACGACAACTCGGAGTCTCACAAACATCGTTAAAGTTTCATGAGTCAGTAAGCATTATCTTTTCCTCCCACGTTTTTATTAGACCATAAATCCAGTTCAATTTATATCCTTCCAGGATTACTGCGTTCTAATCAAGTCTAGAGTGTCACTTATTCCTAAGCTGTCTATACTGCATGTCACCCAAGTCCATTTGGATAATACTATTCAGGCTACTTATGTGTTTCAGTAGCTAAAAATTAGATTTGCTCAACTAGAAACACTAAAAAATTATCATTATTCCTCTAAAAAACACAAATAACTTTCTTCATAGGAATCAAGTGCATAAAAGTCACAATCCATGGTTTTTTCTTAATCTGTAGTTCATTCTACCTTTAAAAGTCATGATGACATTCTGAAGTCAAACTCAACAGATTTACACTGTAAATAGGTTAAAATTCCAGTTACTTGACTTTAAAAACCCTACCCCTACCCCATGCTCTTAACCACACCCCTCACCTGGGCTGAAAGGCCAGAAATCTGGTGATTCTGCCACTTTGGACAAGTCACCTAACCTTTCTGGACCTCATTTTTCCCTGTAAGTAAAATGAATGTGTTGGACGGCTTGATCTCTAAGATTCCGGGTTCCACGGCCTGTACCTTTGAAAAACTGCAAAAGAGACCCTTGGGGTTCTATGTCCCACAGGTTTTGATACATGTTCCTACCCTAGTTTGGGGAGCAGCAGATTCTTAGACTTCTGCCTCTCCATTCCCTGCTCTGGTGAGGTTCAGATATCTTTGGTGCTGAATCCAACTGCACTTTTCATTTTTCATCTTGCTTGACTCTGAGGCGCACCCAATACTCCGTCAGCACCCCTCCCGTTCAGGGGCTGGCTCTTCTGCCTCCGCTGCCGGGCTCCCTCTCAGCCCTGTCTGCTCTTGCTGCGTGACGCACTCTCCCTGGGTGACCTGACCTGCATCCATGGCTTCGCGTATTTTTTTTTTAATATGGTAATTCTATTTTTATTTATTTATTTTTATTTCAGCATATTATGGGTTTTTTTAAGATGGCAATTCTATCTTTATTTTTATTTTTTTATTTTTTATTTTTTTTATTTCGGCTTCATGTATTTTGTAATTTGCTGCTAACAAATTTATAGTTGAGTCCGAGTCCTCTTCCCTCACTCCTATCTATTCCCCCGACTACGAGACACCTCCACCTGGAAGTCCAAAGTGTCCAAGACGAGGTCACCGCTTCACACGCCTGACCCCTGCTTTTCTCACTGTGCTGCTTGTCTCCATGGCTCTCTCTACCTAACTCCTCAGAGACCCCTCTTATCTGCCCACCTCCATATCCTGTCTCACCCTCTTATTCTGTCTTTTTCACTCCATCGCCACCTCCATTCCTTCCTTTCAGACCCTCATCAATTGCTTGTCGGAGTTTCCGTAACTACCCTCCCTACATCAGTTTTGCCCACCTCTGGTCAAAGGCCCACACTGTGGCCAGAAGATCTTTATAAATACAGTCACATCAAAGCACCATCCCCACTTACAACTCTTAAATGGCACTCAGGATAAAGTACTTACAAGAGTTTTCTCAATTTTTGCTTCAGCCCTGTCTTTTTCCTTTGTCCCTCTCTCTACCTCCCAAACCAGCCCCGAACTAGCTGCAGTTTCCCAAAAGGTCTGTACATTTTCCCTCTGGTCTGTTCCCTCTGGCGCAGTGGGCTTCCCACAACACCCACCTAGCCAACTCCTACTCCCCATTTTGCAGACACCTCCCCCTCCAGCCTTCTCCATCTGGCCATCCCACTTTCCCACCTCTCTGCCAGGTCCATGCTCCCTTCTGTATGTTCTCTTGCACCCTGTGTGGACTCCCAGAATCACAACACTTATAACAGTGGTCAGAGACTTCCTTGTTTCTCTGCTCAACTAGCAGGTAAGTTCCTTGGGGCAGGATCGTACCTCTTTTCCCCCTGAAGCATCTAGTTCAATGTTTGGCAAATGGTAGATGCAATGAATGAATGCTCTTGAATGAATAAGTATGCAGACAATTCACAAACTCGTACTGACCTAACTGTGCACCACAGAAGGACCCAGCTTAATATAAAGAATCACAGAGAGTAAAATCATTTCCAGCATCAATATGCTTTTTAAAATTTAATTTTATATTTTTATTTCCCAGACAAGCAATAGATGAGGGTCTGAATGGAAGGTAGGGAGGTAAGGATGAATATTTTATGTTTTATTTGGATATAAAGTTCTATTTCCCATCAACCAGAAGTCTCAATTTCCAAAGCATTGTAGCCATTACCTTCCCTCACGGCACATAACATTTTAATTGATATCATTATATCAATATGTAGTATTTCAAATATTTCCTAGTGGGTAAGGGCAAGGGCTTTGGAACCAAACTAACTGGGCCTGAATCCTAACTCTACCACTCAGTATCTCTTAACCTTGTTCCAATTGCCCATCTGTAAAATGGGGATTGTGAATGGAAACCACTTCGTATCATCATTGTTACCATTAAAGCTTAAGCCACACTTGTCACATAGTAAGTGCTCAGTAAATGTGAGCTATTATTTTTATCTCCTCTGGTAGACTGTGAGCTCCTGAAGAGCAAGGACAGCAGAAGTATTCATTTCCAGGAACCCATCTCCCCAGTGCCTTGTACAAAGTAACATACTAGGCTGGTGTTCGCAGAACAGATGAATATAATGAAGTGTTTATAGCAAAAAAAAAAAAAAGTGCATTATTAATTATGATGACTGGTATGGACAGAACTGCTCCGACAATTTAGAGCCCTGTGGAGAACAGGGACTATAGAGAACACTAGCAGTTCCCCCTGGTCTTGGAGATGTGGAAGCTCACTTAACCTCCATGGAATACACACGACTCACAGACACAGAGTTAGGCAGCTGAGTGACAAAGGGGATGCAGGTGGGACTAAACAGCTGGCGGGCTGAGCCTCTGGCCTTTCCATCAGGAGGCTGCACAGCCTTGGGGCAAGGAGTTTCACCTGTCAGAGGATGCTTAATTTCCTCTTCTGACTAAGAGAACATAGGACTGTGATTTCTGAGGACCCTCCTAGCCATTTTGGGAGTCTATAGAATCCCCAGATAAAAAACTAGGCCAAGAAAGGGTGTTCTGGAGTAAAAGAACCACATCAAAGTCAACATAGGAAACATATCTAATAAACCTATTACAAGGGATTACTGAGTGGGAGTTGGTCCCTCAAAAAAAAACAAGGTTTTTGAAACACACTTAAGATGAAAAGATCTGAACTTACAAAATCAAAAGAAGAAAAGCAATATGGGTATCAGCTCTAGGTTTCTATTTAGTTTAATTCCCATCACCCTATAAGCTTACTGAAGGCAGTGAATGTACCTTGTTACAAAGTGGCAGCATTTGGCAAAGCTGTTCACCAAAAATACATTTCTTCTTGTCCTTTATTCTGGGCACATGGCTAAACTACATTTCCCAGGCCCCCTTGCAATTAAATGTAGCCATATAACTAGCCCTAGAATGTGAGCAGAAGTAATGGGTGTCATTTCCAGGCCAAGGCACTCTAAATTCCCTTTTGCTCCTTCTGTCAGCTTAAACAGGTTACAAGGGAAAGCTATGGGACAGTGGTGCTACAAGGTAGGGGTGTGGGACCCAGAATCACTGCATGGAGGAAAACCACCTCCTGACCAGAAACGCCCATTTTGGACTATTACATGAGCAAGAACAAACATCTATCACTTTTGAGCCATTACATAGTTGCAGGCCTATTTGTTACAGCTGCTAACATTAGCCTAATTAATATAGATGTTGAGCACATACCAAGGACCTAACTCCCATTTGTTGATCATTAAATGAAACACTGAGAACTTACTAAGGTAAAATTTAGTAGGAAACAAGAAAAATAACACCAGGTTCCTTTTATCAATGTGCTGACCAACTAACAGTGGAAACAGACACATGCCGAACATAATGCCTGCTGCTGAAGTTTGAAAACAAAATTGAAGGTGTGGTGATGAGAAGTCTTCACAGAGGAGATGCCATTTGAGCTGGGCCCTGAAGGTTAAACAGGACTTCAAGTAAGTCAGATGGGGTTGGAGATTCCAGACCCACAAGAAAGCAGAGTGTGCATTTGCTCACAACCTTACAGTTAAGTCTTTTAAACTTGGTCTACAGAGTGCCAGTCCATGTGCACTGAAGTTGCTTCCTGGGTCTGGCATCAAATGAACAACCTCTGTTTTTTACAGTATACTCATTAACCCTATTGCTTTTTTTAATGTAAAAAATTCTACGATTGATGTCTTTAAAAGTGCAGAAGTAAATGTTTAATGGATCATAACAACTCTTTTCTAATAAAATTCTTGAAGAATAAATTTGAGACAGTTCTGTTACTGAGAAGAATGGAAGAGTCATGCTCTTAGGAATCAACGGGTTCAACCCAAGCTTTGACAGCATTGATTAAGCATGTGATAGTCACTGCCTTACAAAACAGAACATTAAGCCCCCCTGATTTACAGCAACATCCCCTCTTCAAGAGGAACATCGGATGGTTTAGAGTTCACTCAAAAGATTCTCTACATCCCCAGCTCACAGCTAAGTGCCTCCAAATCCTCAGATAGTTAAACCACTTCCTCTAAAAGTCTGTGCGTCCCTTCATCTGAACGCAGGGTACCGACGACGGGGATGACGGGCAGGGACTGGGGAAGAAGACAGCAAAAAGGGTGGAAAGTATTGCTTGGGTGGTGAGAGGAAGGATGTGGGTGACCAAAGGCTACCTTGAAGCAGGCAAGAGACAGTCTCCAGTAGTCTGCCAATTCAAGACTGCTTTATCAATGTCCCCAGGTATTTAAATAAAAGGGTAAAACAACATCACTGGGCAGACAAGATTTCATTTCAGAAGACTTCAGCTCAGTGGCCCTGGACTTGAGAGAAGCAGCAACTCGGGCTGCCTCCCTCTTATCAAACACCAATTTAATTCTGATTCAGAAACAAAATTCTTCTAAGTCCACATCAATTTCTACCCCAGCTCTTGGTACCTATGCCCAAAAGGAGAGGGGGAAAGAACAAGGGGATGAGGAAACTATCTTAAAAGTACAGCAACTCCTAAGACTGCTGGAATAATTGTCCCCTTAAATCTAAGAAATACCGCAGCTGCCAGTCACCACTACCGGTCTGTGAACACAGCAAAATGCCGGCACCTGCCACCCAGCATCTGGGGGAGGCCTTCATTTTTTCGTACATGTGGCAGGAAAGACTCAGAGATCAACTGCTTCATCGAAAGAAAGGGAAGCGCAGGGAAGAGAACCAAGAAGCATCGTGCCTATTCTTGGGCACTCTGTATGTCTCCTCTCTATGCACTGAAAGGGCTCTTTGTGTCACACTCACACTCACTCACACACACACACACACACACACACCCCCCGCGAATCTGTGTGATTTATTGGGGGAGGGAGGGGTAAGAAGGGTGATTGTATTATCCCTCTTCCCAGTGAGTCCCAGCAAATCTCCGCCCGGGCCCAAGCTCGGTGGCCTCTTTCTGGCCCAGTCCCCTCCGCCTGTGGCCGCAGAGATAAGAGAGGGAAGGAGACCAAACAAAAACAGCCATGGATCTAGGGAAGTAGGGAGGAAATCCAGCTAGAGAGCAGGGAAGGGAGGAGAAAGGAGCCTGAGGGAGCAGAAGGGGTGGGGGACGGAGGAAGAGGAGGGAAGGCTTCAGCAAAGGGGAAAGGGGAAGGGTGGGTGGGTGGTGGCACAGGAAGAGTGAAGGGGCGGATGGGGGAAGTGCAAGGGAGGTGCCAGAAATAGGCAGGAGGATGCGTTGGGGAAGGCGACGGCCTCCGAGGGAGGAGGCCGAGAGGTGGAGTGAGGCAGGGGTTGGGTGGGGAGGGAAGCAGCACGGGGCATCAATTATTAAGTGATTACATCATCCCTGACATTAAAACAACACACACAGCCCGGGTCCCCGCGGGGGGCCCCGAAAGGAGGGCGGGGGCGGAGTCTGGGCCAGCCTCTCCCCCGAGCCAATTCTTATTCTCACCCGGCGCCCGCTTGCGGGCGAGGAAGGGGCCCCCCCACCCCCGCGCTACCTCGGGGCCGCACCTGGCAGAGGTGTCCTCCCGCGCGGCCGCGGGAAGACCCCGAGTGCTGCCAACTCCCCGGCAGCCCCGCGCGGCGCCCCGCAGGCGGCGACGGCCAAGCGACTGCAGCGCGGGGCCCCGCGGCGGGGGCGGCGCTGTGCGGGGGCACAGGCGGCCGGGCGTCTCCGCTGCATCCCCCGCGCCCTCCCGCGGCGCATCCCCACCGCTTACCTGCGCCGCGCTCAGGCTCCGGAGCCCATTCACATGGTCCTCTCCCCGCCCTCCTCCAGCGCGGCCGAGGCGGCTCCGGTAGCTCCCCGGCGGGCCCGGGGGCCGGTGGGCCTTCTGCGAGCACCGAGGGGGCGGCGCCGGGGTGTCCCCGGCCCGGCGGCCGGATCCCTCCCTGGCGCGGGCGGCGGCTTTGTATGCGCCCGGGGAGCCCGCGGTGCGCCGGGAGAAGCGCCGCGCGCCCGGACGGCGGAGGACGCGCGGCTCCGAGGGCAGCCTCGCCTCTGCTCCCGCGGCCGGCGGGTGGGCGGCTCTCGACGGCCTTCAGCTCGCGGCGACCCCTCCTCCTCTCCCGCAGCAGCCCCCTCCTCGCCGGCTCCGCTCCTGACAGATGGCGCAACTGCAACGACGCGCCGCCGCCACCGCGGCTGCTCGCAGCTACTCTCGCTGATGCTCGGGCCCCTCCAGCCCCGGAGGGGAGCGAGGAGGGGGCGGGACGCGCCATGAAAGTGGCAGGCCCCGCTGCCCTATCAAAGAGCCCCTCGGGAGGCTCGGGCCGCAACCATTGGTGTGTGGGGCGTGGGCGGGACGGCAATGGGTGGGGCCGCAGAGTGGGTTGAGCGTTACTGTGGCAGCCGGCATCCCGGCGTGCGTGCCGCGCAGGGTGTGCGAGAGGATGCGAGGTTGGAGGAGGGTGTGTGTGTTTTGAGGATTGTGTGGAGTTGTGAGGTGGTGGGGTAGGGCGGCAGAAAGAGAGGAGCGTGTGAGCCGCAGTTTTTGCTTTGCGGAGGATTGCAGCTGCTACTGTAGATTGGCACCTGCCATTCCCCCCAAACCATGGGAACCTGCTTTGAAAAAGCGCTGTCCTGCCTTTCTGCTGTCTTCTCGTTTGAAGGTGAGAGGATAAAATGGGAACGTGTTAGGGTGGTGATAGCAGCATTTTCTCTGCTCAAACTGGAAAGAGTGCGGAGCAAAGTAGAATCCTACCTCAGAAATCTGGAAAAACTTACAGAACCCTGGAAACCCGCAACAAATAACAATAAAAAGGAGGAGAAAAAGAAAAAAATAGTGTTAATTTATCATTCTCCTGTATTGGTGGACACACATATATTTCTTTTCGAACAAAAGTTTGGAGGAATTATGACTGAAAGCGGGGAGGGGCAGGCGGCAATTACGAAACCCGAAATCACAGAGTAGAGATTTGTTTGTACATTTCCCCCCAAAATCATGTTTAATTGTAGGCATTGGTTGTCTTTGGTTTCTCGTGACATTCAAACTCCTCATGTGTTTTCCCCTTCACTGAATCTGAGCGTTTGCTCAGATTTTCCTTGGTGAAATAATAGCTGGTTTAGTATACAGCTGGGAGTGCATCGGTCTTTATTTCCTACCCAGCTTTTCTATGGCAGGATGTAACTTCATAAAAAGAAACACTTTGGCTTCCTGATTTTCTTTATAGGTAATTCCTGTTTACTGAAAGTTCTGCTTTAAGGAATGCTCAGAATCGTCTCCTTAATGATTTTGGCAAGAACTCTACCTTTCCCCCTCCGCAAATCTACTGATCTTAGAAATATTAATGAATCAGCTTCTACTTCTATGCTCAAAATCTATAATCGTGCCTTTCCTGGCCACTACTTTTTTTTATTGTAGTTTAAAATTATCAGTCACTTTTGCTGACTTTTTCCTTTTTTAAAAAAGTTGCTGACATTTATTAAATGATCCCCATTTTATGAATGAGAGAAATTAGGAAAAGAGAAGTCACATAACTAACTCAAGGTGATAGGGTAGGGTGGTTACTGGTTTTTTTATTACTCCTTTAAAAACTGATCAATTAAACCATGTTTAAATTGTGTCTGGTAAGTTATGCCATAGTTCCTAGGAGTGGAACCATAGCTAGAACTAGAATATTTTCATACAAGAGAATGCCAGCTTCATCTAGCCAAGAAGTGCTTATCTCAAGAGCAGGGGTTCTTCTTCCGCAGTGCTAGTCCACATGGCTGTCCTAGGTTTATTTGGATTGGAGGGAGAGGCAGTTGTGTAGAGTCACGGTTTTCAAACTTTAACGTGTATCAGAGTTACCTGAAGGGGCTTGTTAAAACACAAATTGCTGAGCCCTACCCCTAAAAATTCTGATTTAGTAGGCTTGGTATTAGGCCCAAGAATTTGCACTTCTTACAAGTTCCCAGGTGATGCTGATGTTGCTGGTCTGGAGACTACATCTCGAGAACCACTGGTCTAGAGTTGGGCTGTCCAATGCTGCAGCCACTAGCCACACATGGCTACTAAGTACTTGAAATATACTTCAGTACTTGAAAGGTAGTGCAAATTGAGATGTGCTGTAAACGTAAGAGGCATATTGGATTTTGAAGATTTAGCATGAAAAATAAATGTAAAATATCTAATTTTTATACTGATTACATGTTAAATGATAATAGTCTGGATGTGTTATGCTAAATAAAATATTAAAGTTAATTTCACCTGTCTCTTTTACTTTTTACATGCGTCTACTAGAGAATTTAAAATAACACATGTGACTTGTGTTCTATCTCTATTGGACAGCACTGATCTTGAGTTGTTTATGATTCCGGCTCCACAGTGCACTATTGGTGCACCGTAGTGAGGCAAGTCATTTATCCTTTCTGAACCTCAGTGTGTCCTCATACGGAAAATAGGGAAAATAGTAAAGCTGATCTCACACTATTCCTGGAAGATTAAGTGAACATGGAAGCAGTTTATGTATACCTTCCTCCTTTTTAAAGATACCCTGTCATATGCTGCCAGAAAAACCACTCTTAGAATATAGACCTCCTTGGCATTCCTTGTATGATTCAATCTATCTTACATGAAATCTGGAGTAGGTGGGGCAAGCCATCTCTCTCCCCGCTGCCCTTTTTTCTTTTTTGTCTTCTGCAAGACGAGGCACTTTTTAGTGTCTGCAACTCTAATAGCTCCTTGATCTAATTAGTGGACAAAAAGAAGAGACAATGCAATTAAAATGACAGATTAACCTACTCCCATCAAGACTTCATCCTGTTTTTGTAATTCTTTCCTTACCTATCTTTTTTTGTCTTCCGCCCTTCTTAAATGTGGCTTTCAATGGATGTGGCCTCCTCAGGAGGATTTGCTAATGGTCTGAACAAGTGTATAGAGTACTGCAAACGATTTGGACACTATCCTCCATTTCGATCTATTTTTCAGATCTCTATAGTAGATGGGATTGAAGATCCACAACAATGTCCCTGGATTACCCAAGGTAAGTCATGCTGTCCTCTACAACCTGATTTTGTTTTCTTGATTTCTTATGAGCAGTTTCTATTATATAAATTAGACATCGTAGGCATGGCTCTAGAATTTCTCTTTGATTTGATTGGTATTGGTTATTTTTATTTTGCTACTTCTTTTACCTTAAAGTTTCCTCTTTCTAATCTGGCTTTCTTTATTTTGTCTCACCTAAATCTTATTCTCTTAGTTTTAAAGTAACTTATTTCTTGTTTTTAACTTTATTAGGTAAAATATTCTCTCATCTTAGTTTTAATCTTCTCTTAAATGTCAACTCAGTAGCAACACATATGGCAAGGGCAAGAATCATTGATACAGAGTTTTTACAAATCAATGGGAAAATAAGATGAACACTCCAATGAAAAACTGTGCAAAGAAAATGCATCCCCAAATGGCCAGTAAATGTGAGAGGAGGTTCAACTTTACTTGTAACCAAAGCAATGCAAAGATATAGTTTGTTTCAACTACCTAATTGACCAAAGACCTAAAAGGATGTGGGAAAATGGATACCTACACCCTACTAGTAGGATTGTTAATTGGTGCAACATTTCTAGAGGGTAATTTAATAGCATTTGTGAAAAGCCTTTTAAAAAGTGTATACTTTGACCTACTGAGCTTAGACAGGTCATTTTATGATAGTCAGCCCACCAGACCCTCGAGGTTGACTAGGTCCTGGCAGGCCACAGCAGAGCCTCCTAGTGTGTGTGGCTCTCCAGCTCCCTCTCCTCTTACAAAGGTGGAGAGTGGGCTGACCAGACAGTAGTTATGATGAACATGGTTTTAGAGCCCATGTGCACTGGACCTCTGCTGATGCTCTCAATGTGTCAGGGTCAGTACTGGGCAAGCCGGCCCCCACTAGGGAGGAAAAAAGGCCTGTATCCCAACCAGACCTCAGGGAAGGTGGATAGGGTGGTGCTGATTGAAGATGGTCTTCTTTGATTCTTTGCCCAGCTCCTCATGGGAGGCTTGGATTATTAGCTGGTGAGATTCAAGTGTCAGGAAACAGGACTTAGTTGACCTTGAGGGTCTAGATGGAAGGCCTTCTAATTTCATAATTTTATCTTCCTTCCAACAGACCTCCTAAGGGCCTCACAAGGGAGGCTCTTCTGTCATAGATGGTCTGTCTCTTTTTTTTTTACATCCTAACTATCTGTACTGCCCACTCTGGCCCTTTCCTGACTCCTTACTGTTCTCTATTTCCAGGTTCCATTCAGTGTAGTAATGATGTTTGAGATTCCTCCTGTGTGGCTGAGCCTGTAGAACACTCTACCCTGGTATAGATAACTGGATCAGAAGCTTTTGAACTCCCCTGTTTGCAGGGACAGGTTGGTTTGGCCTGACCTTCTTTGGGTGAGCTAAGCCTGACTTGGCACCACTGGGAGACACTGAGGAGCCACACAGTGAGGCCAGCAGGTGCTTTGCGTTTTTCTAATTTGATTTGGTGGTACTCCTAGAGTATGCCTTCAATGATTCAGATATTTTTCTGGTCAGAGCCTCTTGTAGTTCTAAAGAAAAAAAGATAATGTCTCAGCTTTCTAATTAGCTGAGTGATCTACATTCATATGAGATGTGGATTTTGCGACATTTATCTTGCCACTTTCAAGAATTCAAATATTCTGTTAGGTTATCAAGGAAAAAAATGAAAGGAAGGAAGAGAAAATTATTGTACCAGTCAAGGTTCTTGGTTGCAGGCATCAAAAACTTACTATGTCTAATTTAAGCCCAGCAGAAATTTATTAGGAAGATATTGGGTGGCTCATGGAATCAATGGGAAGACCAAAAAACAAGGCTCAGAAAATAAGCAGGAACCAGGAATCACCACCCAGGGGCACATTTCAGAACTGGGACCTCACACTGCCAGAGACTTCTGCTGCTGCCGAGGGGCAGTGCCTCTCTATGTGGACTCCAAACTGTCTCTTCATCCTTGTGTCGCTTGCTGAAAATTCCAGTTCCTAGGTGCCAGCATCCAAGAGGCTGACCATACCTGTCAGCCAGGGTGGGAGGGAGTTGGAGGACAGGAGGCAGAGGAGGAGGAGGGGTATTTGTATTTTTTCAGCTTCTGTGGGAAATGATGAGGGCTTGCCCCCATCCCACTCAGACAATAGGACTCTCCCAAGACTGAAGGGAGATGAGACGCTGGGCCAGAATTTTAAAATGACAAACACCCACTACAATTGTTCACCCAAATCCCTATGAACCTCAGTGTTCCATGATTGAGTGTCACTACTCATTTGACAGGAATTTCTTCCTTTCCAATCTGTTCCCTGGCAAGAGGATGACAGGCTAGGCCCACACTTATATTCCCTCAGCAAGGTACACGGTATCTGTTTGATCATAACGTCTAATGTGAATGATCTTTTAGCTTTCATTTATTCTACATTTCCCAAGAGAGAGTTAATTGTCTCGGAGAATGAATGCCAGGATCTACAACAGGTCTTATAGGGATGTGAAGCTTCTGAGGAATGAGAAGACGGATGGGTTTTTTTGCCCTTTCTCCTCCCCTGAGAGTCTGCATAAGAGGTTCCGTTAGTCCCAGCTTCTTCCTGTTTACCATCATTCTTCATGTGTGAGACACTCTTGTAGGGGCTGCTCAGCCCACAGTGACTGCCCTTTTCTGGGAATAGCTCCCAACACCCAGGAGTGGGCTTCTGAAGGCCATGTCTCTATGAAGTGACTCTGTAACACCCCGGCCTAGGTATAGCCAAACGATCAGGGGTAGGCACTTATCCCAGAATAAGCCAAGTATTATTTACTGAGAATTTGAAAATTAGATCAGACATATACAGAGCTGTGTCTATTAGCCAATCAAACCAATTAGTAAACTAAAACCAACTGTTATAACAATCCCCGAGTCTCAGTGTCTTTACGTAACAAAGGTTTACTTCTCTCTTAAGTTACAGTCCAATTGGGTTTTAAAGGACAATTATTCGTAAAGTGATTCGGGGACCTAATCTCCCTTCAGCCAGGATTTCACTGGATTCTATTCATACAACTGGGAAACAAGGGAAAAGAAAGAATTGCATGGCAGATTTTAGGGGTCAGGTCTAAAAGTGAGTTCCATCATTTCTGCTCATATTCTATTGGCCAGAGCTAATCACACAGCCACACCTATAGGCATGGGAGCTAAGAAGTGCAGTCTAGTAGTGTTCCCAGGTAGAAGAGGAAACGGCTTTGCTGAGTATGTAGCCAGTGTGCCACGTGGGAAGATGATAAAACTGAGCAGTGCTCTGGGGAGACAATAGATAGATATACATTTCACGAAGATACAAAATACATTTTAGATTTCACATAGAATACATACAAATACATACAATACAAAAATTTAGGATGATTTTAAAATTTGGAAGTAATATCAGCTATCATCCTCTAAATTTTATTTTGGCTATTGCTTTACCAATTTGGCCAGAATTTTTGTTGTTCTTGTTGGATTTATAACCTAGCAGTCCTCATCAAGCCAGATAGACACTAGGAGGGCAAGAGATGCTTTTGCCAGAGTACATATCAGGTAGCACTAATTTTAAGTGAGTGTCCATCTTTTGATAGTATGCGAAGGGTGAAACTTTTTCCTCGAGGAATCCTAGATACAATTTTTATCCCTCATAAATATTACAGTTTTCCTCATGGATATACTTTGAAAATCCCTCAATCCACCTTATTCTTCACCCACTCCCTATTGTCCCTACATTTGTGAAATCAGATTCTGGGTCAGCTATACTAACGTGAAGGATGAGGGGGAAATAAACACTTTCTACCAGGTCCAAAAAAGTTGAATCTCAATTTTAAGATTCTTTCCTTGCAAGCATCTCAATTTATTTAACTAGTCACCTATTGATAGACATGTAAGATGTTTCCAATCTTTTGCGATTACAAAAAATGCTGAAACGCTTATACAAACATCATTTTGTACATGTATAAACATGTATGACTTACCTTGAATATAAGAAGACAAGTATTGAATAGATGCTGGGATATTGCAGCGAGTTCAAGATGAATTCAGATATATTTTCCAAAATATTTATATTTATATTGTAAATATTATGAAAATATATCTATGTGAAAATGTATCTGTATGTACATATATTTACACCTATATATAAAATGTATATATTTTCACTTAGATGTATTTTGTATGTATGTGAAAATACCTGGGACTGGCTGTCAGAACCAATAGTAAGAGAGAAAGAGTTACCTGGGATGTGTGAATTCGGCAGGTACAGGTGTGGAAACTCAGATCCCTGTTACACCTTAGGAAGTTCGCTTTTTCAAGCTTACAATTCAGGGTCAACTGCCCTACACTTGGAAAGTACCAGACCAGTCTGAGGAATCAATGCTTCTTCATAGGATCCATGGAATCAAAAGTGCAATGAAAACAAAGCAGTCAGAGAAGATCTCAAATAAACTTAAATTATTGATGGTCTTATGGATAGCAAACTCATTTTAAATCAAGAGAGTCAAGTTAACTAAGGATGGTTTATTGAAAAATAAGAAAATATTTCATATGGAGGTACAGCTGAAATTTATTCCATCCTGCATTCAATTTATCATTTATTTTAATGAATTGCCTTTGGATAAGCTATATGTATTCCCCAAACTCTTTATTTGTTTATTTTTTTTGGAGACAGAGTCTTGCTCTGTCACCCGGACTAGGGTGCCGTGATGTTAGCCTAGCTCACAGCAACCTCAAACTCCTGGGCCCAAGCGATCCTCCTGCCTCAGCCTCCTGAGTAGCTGGGACCACAGGTGTGCACCACCATGCCCAGCCTCCAAACTCTTTTTCTTTCCCTCTTTTTCTCTCTCTCAATAAAGAGAAACATACTATTTCTATTCAAAGTTGAAATTAGACAAGGATATTCCTTTCACCACTAACACTTAACATTGTTCTAAAAATTCTAGTAAATACAATAGGACAAAAAGAAGAAAGCATATGTATAAATGATGAAAAGGAGACACAATTATTATTATTTTCTGTAAATGTAATTATCTACCTGGAAAGACCAAGAGAATCAATTAAAACATTATTAAAACTGATAAATGAATTTGGTATTGGAGCCAGCTGCCAAAAATCTTGAGGTTAGTTTCTAAAAACAGAGAGTGAGGTGAAAGTCATCCATAGTCAAAGTCACCCTTGAAAATTCCTCAAGCTGCCCCTGAAGTACTGTATATATGGGGGGGGGGGGGCGGGGTTGGATGCAACTCTAGAGGCTGTGTTTGTATAGATGTATAAAATATACAGTAATTTGTAATATATGAGTATGTATGTAAAACAATTTAGTAGTACTAATTTTTGCATGCCAAAAACTTGTGTTTGAATATGTTATCATATGCATATATGATTTATCTCTGCTGTAGACAAAAAATCAATGATTTCTTATATATCTAGTTAGAAATTATAATTTTTAGAAGTCTCATTTACAATAACAACCAAAAATAAACAGGGGTCATGTCTTGGTTTGTGTTCCCCTGAAAGCAGACCCTGAGACAAGGGTAAGTGTTACAGTTGTTTTTTGAACCAGTCTGGGAAATGAGGATGGGAAAAGAAGGAAGTCAACAGAGAGTACATCATCAAACCTGTACTCCCGAAGGCAAATAGAGTGCCACCCTACAGGGTACTCTCTGGGAGACACTGTGAGGTATGTCAGAGTCGTTCCAACAGAAGGCAGAGGAAGCTGGGTGTTTACTCACTGTATTAGTCAAGGTTATCCACAGAAACATATGTAATTTACTATAAGAAATTGGCTCACAAGATTATGGAGGCTGAGAAATCCCACGATCTACTGTCGGCAAACTGGAGACCAAAGAAGGCTAGTGGTCTAGTTCTGAGAATGAGAGGACCGATGGTATAAGTACCAGTCGAGGGCAGGAGAAGACTGACGTTCCAGCTCAGCAGTCAGGGAGAGAGTGAATTCCCCCTTCCTCTCTGCCTTTTTGTTCTACTTAGGCTCTCCCCGGATAGGATAATACCTGTCTCCATCTGGAGGGCAGTGTGCTTTACTGAGTCCCTCAATTCAAACGCTAATGTCTGGAAATGCCCACAGACACACCTAGAAATAACATTGAATCTGGGCATCCATGTCCCAGTCAAGTTGACACATAAAATTAACAATCACACCCCCTGAACTCCCCACTGTCATTGGTTAAAGACTATTTCTAGGGACATAAACTCCAATTTTCCAGCTTACCCTGCCAACAGGCTAACTGTGCTCCTATGGCCAGAAAAGATCCCTCACGGAAGTGCAGGGGTGCACAGTAAACAGCCCTGGCAAGTAGATGGAAATGCCAAGAATATTTGGTAAGTCAGGCACTGGCAGTGTCTACCACGTGAACCTAAAAAGGGGTGGGAACTGTATGTTAAAATCACATGTTTTCCCTGAAAATCATGAATTTAAAAGATTTAAATAGACAGATGGACCATGTTCCTGGGAGAGAAGACTTAATAATGTTAAGATTTTAATTTTCCCAAGTTAAACTATAAATCAAATGCAATTCCAATTAGAATTCTACTGGGGCATTTTTTTTTCTTTTAAGTTTATTGGAAGGAAAAAAATAGTAAGAATAGATAAAAAATTTTTGAAAACTCGGATGTAGTCAATATTACCCTTGAAAATCCTTTAAACAATGAAAAGGTGCTGACTGGCCTTCTCAGATAATAAAATAGAGTGATACTGGTACAGGAATAGACATTCTTACGATTGCACGAACATGCCTAAATATTTATAAGCATACCTATAATACATATTACATATGGCATTTCCTATAAGCCATAAATGAAAGAAATATTGAATAAACATTATTGGGATAAGTTCAGTCTTACATTGTGTCATATAGCAGAATATATTCTATATGAATTTAAGGTTGAAATGTAAATAAACAAAAATATTAAGTACCAGATAGAATAAAATGAGGGTGAATATTTATGGACTTTTCAAAGGGAAAGTCAACATAGTTTGACACCGGAGATAGAATCTGAGAGGAAAGAAATGATAGAATTGAGTACATAAAAGTGAACACATCTATAGACCCAAACAAAACAAAAACAAAACAGAGTAAAAGAGAAAGCATTCATATACTTAATATATAAAGAATACTTGAAGTTCTTGAAAATCAACAAGAAATTATTGAAACACCAACACAAATTAAACTGGGTAAAGGATCCTTTCATCCATTACTCAACAAATATTTCTTGAGAGCCTGTTATTTGGGCAGCATTGTGCTGGGCACTGAGTGTATGCTGGTGAATGAAATGACATAGCTCCACTCTCCTGGATCTTAGAGTATAAGTGAGACACAGTTGATAAGAAACAAATGTACATGCATAAGAATTATAAACTGTCATAAATGCTGTGAAGCGATCAAACAGGGCAGAGTAACAGAGAATACAGAAGGGAAGCACTTTGACAGAGTGGTCAGGAAAGGCTTATAAACTAAGCCCTTTAGGATGAGAAGGAACTTGGTAAATAAAGAGGGGTGGGAGGAAGAGGGAAGAACATTCCCCAGTAAGAGAGAACAGCATGCAAAGGCCCTGGAGTGGCGAGACACTTAGTGATTCCAGGAACAGAAAGGAGGCCCATGTGTAAGGGAGAGGGCAGGCAGACTCGTAAGGAATGAGGCTGAAAACATGGACAATGGTCAATTTTTGAAGAGCCTTCTAGATCATGGTAACTAGCTTGAAATTCATCTTATAAATTATGGGAATTCAATGAAGGGCATTAAGCAAGACAATAACCTGATGAAATTTTACATTAAAACAAAAAAAAAGTCCTGTGGCTGCTGTTCAGAAGGCAGATTGGAGGGGTGCAGGAGTGTCACAGGGTGATGGGTTGGGGGGAGTTGTGGCGGTAGTCCAGGCTGGCCTAAGGCATGCTGGCATGGATGAGGTTTCTGGAGCAGATGGAGTGGGGCAGAAGGGTCAAGATTCCCTGTGGAAAGAGAAACAACAGGACTTACTTACAAGTGGAAAGGGAATACGAGAGAACCACCAAGAATGACCCTCAGGTTTCTGACCTAAGTTGCTCTGAAAATAGTGGTGACATTTTCTAAGACAGGGAAGTTCTGGGGGAAGAGCAGGAGAGTCAATGTTTGTTTCAGAATGTGTTAAATTTGAGATTACTGAGACACATCCCAGTGGAGATGTTACTGTCAGTTGGATGTGTGAGTCTGGAGCCCGGGGGGAAGTTTGGGTTGGAGATATCAGTGTGGTAAGTAAAGCCATGGGAAGTGGATGAGTTCACCTGGACAGGGGGCCTAGGACTTGGCCAGAGGGGTCAGGTCGAGGAGGAGATAGAAGGAACGGCAGAGAGGCGAAAAGAAAACCAGTTAGATGTGGTACCTGAAAAGGCGAGAGGAGATTGTTCTAAGGAGGAAGTGGTAGATGGTGTCAAATACGTCCAAAAGGTCTAGAGAAATGAGACCAGAAAAAATGAGACCAGAAAAATGACCCCAGGATTTGGTGAAATTGAGGTCATCGGTGACCAGTGGGGAATGGCTGAGAGGTCAATGAACAGTGAGGAGATGGAGACAGAGAGTATTTGCACCTCTTTAAGAAGTTTGGTCTTGAAGGAGTGCTGGAATAGGCCAAAACTAAGAAGTCCGTAAACAAATGAAAAAGCAGTTCACCTCAGTAGTCACTCTTGAAAAGCAAATTAAAATAGAAGAGGCAAATCTTTTTTCAACTACCAATTTGGCAACATACTGGACATTTTTAAAGAAGGAGGGATGGGCTGTCCTACACACTACTATAAAGGGATTGTAAATTCATATCACATTTCTGGAAGCTTAGCTTTGTATTAACCATTTGGACTCAGCGATTTCATTCCTAAGAACACATCTGAGGAAATAATCATGGATGTGTGCAAAAACATGGCTGTATTTTTGTCACAGTGTTATGTATAAGAGGGAAATGTTGAACCAACTAAAATGTCCAACAATAGGAGACTGGTTACATTTTAGAACAAATGGGGTTTATTGTTCTCATATAATAAGTCTAGAGATAGGCAGTTCCTGGCCTCGGTTCATCGTCTCAGTGCGGTCCTCAAAGACCCAGCATCTTTTTATCCTCCTGCTTTATCATCCAAAGCATGTCGGCTGTTCTGAGTACTCATCTCCTCATGGCTGCAAGATGGCTGCCATAGCCGTAGCTTCCCAACATGCAAAGGCCAGAAAGGGCACAGTAAGCTGGTTGGGGAGGGCCAGCCTGGGGACAACCAGGCAAAAAGGGACCTTTACACACTGCTAGCTTTTTACCAGGAGCAGAAGCCCCCAGCAGACTTCCCTTCACATCTCACCAGAAAGAATGGGATCAGCTGCTTGCCTCTCACTGGACCAGAGGCCAGAACTATCTTTCTTGATACCAAAGCTCTCTGCCAAACATCTGAACCAAATGGGGGATCTGTCGGATAAGCAACTTTAGGGTTTGCCATTCTCCACCTCAGGACACCTGAGCCAGCACACCTTCCCTCCCCATGACTCCTGTCTGCTCTGATGCCTGTCCCCGACGTCTCTGTGTATGCGCTGCTATTCTGCCTATTTCCCACGACATTTCTGACAGGACCCCTGAGTCTCTATTCCAGGCAAATCTATTCACCAATTAGATTAAAGAAAAAAAAAACAACCCGTTATATCTTCTGTATTGCCCCCACAGTTCCAAACACCAAAAAAGCCAGTAAACCCTGAATGTTTGATGAGTGTTTTTGATTTGCAGCCATGCTATTAAAATTTCAGTACAACTTGAAGTTTATGGAAACTTGTGTATTTGTCATACACATCCATAAAATAAATCTATCTTTGCAACCTTTAAAGAAAAAGCCAATAAAGCCAGATTATATATTAAAAGCCCTCATAGGTTGCCAGAGCCCACAATGAAATAAAGAAAAAAGAAAAAATATACCACCTATTTTTCTTGAGACATCTTTAGGCTGATTCTTCTTATAGTTCAATTTCTAGTGCTTTCTTTGCATTGAGTATATTACTTGCGAGTTTGTAGACAGCGAATAATTACTGAGGACAAAGCTGTGGTCCAGTCAAGCTATAGATTTCAATATTCCTTGGAAAGCATGAGCAAGACTTAAGACAGGTCAGGCAATACTACTATAGGAAGTATTTGTGGTTTTGTTTGTTTGTTTGTTTAATTACTGGAAAACTCTTATTTGTGCAAGTTTTGGCTTCCTGAAAGGCCCAGAGTACATGAAATTACTTTAGAAATAAGATGACACAAATTACTTTAGCAAGTACTACATCATATTTACTCCAACTAGCAGAGTAATGAGGTTCAATTTTATGATTCGTGGTAGGATTCTTGTTAACAAGAAGTCATACGTGAATTTAATTATTAATTCATTTGGAATTTCTCCTCTCCTTATCTTCTATCTTACAGTGCCCAATATCTTAATTTTTTCCAGCATCATGGTCTTGGAGTTCTGCCTACATTTCTGGTAAATCTTTTAAGTCTCAGGATTGCTCCAGGATTTATTCTTTTTGAAATCTATTAAGAGGGTTTCCTCTTCACTAACCCCATGGTGTGTGTTCTTTCTTTCTTTGTGTTCCCATAGCTATTTCCACTGTGTCTTTCAAGTAGCACAATGCAGTGATGAGGAGAGGGAAACTGGCTGAGAATTTTGAAGATTGGAAAATTGGGTCGATGCCAAAAACTAGGAGCCTGTTTTCCCCTTTTGCTCATTTACTTGCTCAGGTTGCTGAGTCCTGGAAGGGTGCGACTGAAAAAGATAGGAGGGTTGGTTATCTTTTGTCAACAGAAGCAAGCAAATGCAGAAGTTTGCACGTTTTTAAGCAGCATTGTAACTATTCAGCATGATGAAAGGAGCTCTTGCAGAGAGATCCACGGATGTGGGGAAACGGCAAATCATTCTGAGAATTTTTAAAAAGATTCTTCTTTTTCTTATTTTAACTGAAAGTCTGATTCTTCCTCATTTATTTCCTAGTTCATGGTATTTTCTACATCAGGTCTATCGTCTCTTGTCTTCAGAAAAGAGGCTTTTGCTTTTCTGTTTTAACTGGATACTCATTAAAGTGCAGCCAGGGCAGGATGCCTTCCCCATGCACAAGGGTCTCCCGCTGCAAGAGGGATTGGGGAGTCAGAGAAGGACCTCAGCAGGGGCTTCACTTTTCAAAGCTGCTCTTCCCTTTTGGAGGCGAAAGAGGAGGATCAGAGGGCTGAAGTGCCCTCACAGCACTGCTGAAACCTACTTAGGACTTTATCACTACAGAACCAAGACTACAATGTACAGTTGCTATGCCCATTTTAGTTAATTCAATTGAGAGAGGAAAAAAAAAGGCCTGGTTACCCACTTGAAGATTTAGCAACAAAAGCCCAACACTGTGGCAGCATAGGGGCCAGGTGATCATAACTGCCATCATCTTCCTTTCAAATGAAATGTAATCATATTTTTGCTCACACATGCTTAGGGAATTTCTGGCAAGATACCCAATTAACTACTGTCAATGATCACCTCTGGGGAGGGTCCTAGGGCAATGACAGGCTGAAGGGAATTTTATCTTTTGCTGAATACCCTCTGTTCTGTTAGAGCTTTTTATAAAATACATATATAATTTTTACTCTAAAAAACTAGTGATTCAGCTTTTAATCTATTGAGTAGTTCCAATTTTGTAAATGAACTACTTTGCCACTTAAAGATAAAGAGAAGTAAAGAGAGAGAATAAAGGAAATTCCTTTTTCTAGAGTTCCTCTCCCCCATCTCAAGACTAAAATGCCAGACCTGTCCATTCAGATAGAAAGATGGTCCACGGGATGGTGGCCACTTAGGCAGGAGAATTTGAATTTTTAACACAGCTACAATATGAATGAATTTTATTGGATTTCTTCCTCTTCTTTTTATTTCTTCCTGTTTCCTCATTTGTTTTTGATTGACTGTACAGCTTTCTAGAACCTAGGGGAGCCTCAGGCCTTGCTTTCCAGAATCCCATTGTTCTAGCCAGTTCCTGAGGCATCCTCCCACAGTAGTGCATGGATGGTTTCAATGGGGTTTCCTTTTCTGTTTCGATTTCTGCATGTAAATTGAAAACTGAAAAGCATGTGAGTTGGAATGAACAAAGGCTTGGAATAGATGCATCCCCTTCCATTCAGAGCCCTGAATACCAATCATGGCTTAGGAGAAAGGAGAGAGGGAGGTGGGAAGAGAGAGGGCAAGGGGAGGATACATGGAATTAATGGGCATAGTCTCATTTTATAATTAAATATAGGAAACTTTAATGGATATATGCATATTTCTCACAGATAATGAGCAACACCATAAGTGTTCCTTGATTTCTATAACTGAAGTACCTCTTAGAAGAAATGTAAATCTATTTCTTTTGCAAAATCATATAATAATTTATGGGCCCATGAGGAGTATCCCATTTAAAGAACTCTAATTAGAAATATTTTTATAAAACTCATTTCATTAATTATCTCCTTTCTTTTATATCCCTTCAGTCTTTTTCATTCCATTAGTTCTTCCATCTCATCAAATGGATGTATTTATGACATTTCCACCTTAAAACAAAGAAAGAAAGAAAACCCTCCTATGTCTCCTCTAGTTACTGCCCTCTCTCCTTCCCTTCACAGCTCGGCTCCTTCAAAAGGACAGTCTCCCCCAGGTGACCAACCTCCTTGATGTGAAATCCAATAAACACGCCTTCTGCTTCATTTTATCTGACCGTCCCGTGTTCTTTGACCTTGCTGGAAAGCTCTTCTCCTTGAAATGTTTTCCTCGCTGCGCTTCCATGATTTCATACTGTCCCAGGTTTCCTCCTTCTTCTCATCCTCCTTGGTGTGCTCTTCTGTCGATACTCAGTTTCAAATGGTAGCATGTCCCAGGTTGGGACTTCAGTCTTCTCGCTCCCTTTGGTGTGGCATTCATGCATTCAAATATTTCTTGGGTGCCTACTGTAGACAAGGCAGAGTCCCTGCTCTCTGAGCTCACGGTCTCATGGTAGCGAGTGCTATATTATGTGCTAATGACCACTGAGACTGCAAGTCCTTCCCAGACATTTCTTCTAAGTTCCAGACTCATAGAACCAACACCTGCTGGACTTTTCTATCTACAAGTCTCCTAGTCAGCTCACGCTAAACACATTAAAAACAGAATTGTTCCTCTTTCCATTTCTACCCCAAGCACGTTCCTTCTTGGAGGTTGGTTGTTGCATTTACTCAGTCACCCAAGTCAGCAACTTGGGAGAATTTCTTGGCTCCTTCTTCTCCTTCAGCCTGTGCATCCAATTGGTCACCCGAGTTAGTTTTATCATTTTGGATATGACTTGAATCTGCCCTCAATGTCCCCCATTCCCAATGTGTCTACCTTAATTCAGACCCTTATCATTTTTTTTTTTGCCTAAATGATCTTCCTGCCTCTACACTTGCCCTTGTATATTTTTCCATATTCCCAAACATTTCTAAAATGTAAGTGTGATCTTGTCACTTGTCCATTTAAAAAACTCTGTTCCCTGTTGCTTGCTGGACAACATCCAAACTCCTTAACATGACATCCTAAGCCACATACTCGGCACTCAGAGCAGATTGTGCTCTAACCTTTGTGAACTCCCACACCAGCCATATCATCTGTATGGTGCATTTATAAATAAGTACTAATGAGTTCCCGGAACATGTTAGCTATTCTCCGGCCTTTGTACCTTCGTGTAAGCTCTTCCCTCTTCCTGGAATGTTCTTCCTCCTTCAACTGTCTAATTCCCACTTTTTCTTTAAGACGTAGCTCAATGTCATGTTGACCAGGAAGCCTTTGCTGAACTACCCATGTGAATGAGGTTCTCTCCTGTGAGGTGTCCTCTCACATAGCACTCCCCATGTACAGGCATGTTCCTGTATACTATAGGCACTCAATAAGTGTTTATTGAATGAATTAACTAATGAATGGTGAATGTAATCTCCTGATTTATTTTAGAAGCATAGACTGATAATGCTAAAAGGGGTTTTACCAAATGTCTAGTCTATGGAGGGAGAAACTAAAACTAGTAAGTAGATCTCACAAGTCCTATTTCTCTTTTCCTTTTCATGCTTTCTAAAATCTGTATTTTCATATTTCTCATTTGATTCAAGTGAGGTATCTTTGTCATCAAGTTTTAACTAGGAAGTGACAAAAGTTATCCAAAGCTCATCTGGAAGAGGTTGTTGCAAGAAAAAAAAAATTACCCAAAGGTATGAATATACTGGCTGTTAGAGGAGCTGCACGGTGTCCTTACTGCTCTTCTCGGCTCTGCCCATTAGGACTTACCTATGAATGCATGAGGTGCTATGCCAGTATTTAGCTGCCACCTTTAAAATCGGGTGACATTGCCATTTTCAAACTTCCTCCTTAAAAGGGAGCAGGTAATAAGTATTAATATTTCCCAGGCAAAATTTTGTTTCTTTCCTTTCTCTTTGTAGTCTTTTTCTTCTAATCGTCACCGTCATCATCCAGAAGACGAAACTAATGAGCAAAGAAATTGCTGACATGTTGGAGCCCAGCCCAAAGACTACAATGTGGGTTAGAGGGCATGTGTTGAAGAAGTAACACAAATATTTGGCATGCACAGCCTAGAAGAATGGCAGGAAAACAAGGATATGGTGATTATAAATAACCAAGAGCTACTAAAAAGAAAGGGAGGAATTATATTAGATATGGTCAAAGGGACCAAGGCATGAGAAGAATGAAGCAAAAACATACAAAGTGTAAAAACTATGTTTGTAAGCAAGCTTGGCAAGAAAAATAAGAAATTAAGTTATAAATATTGAATGCTAAGGGTCAGGTGCTATTTTAAGAGTGTGACATGTAGTATTAACCCATTTAATTCTCATAACAGCACAGTGGGGAAGGTATTTTATTATCTCAGAGGAGAGAACTGAACCCTACAAAGGTTAAGTAACTTGTTGAAGATCTCATGGGCTTTGAACCAAGGCAATCCATTAACTATTTACAGTAACGTAGTAAAGACCATTTAGCAAATGTTTACACTTTTCAAAAGAATTTGCATGCATGAGTTTATTAATCCTCACAATAGTCCTGTTGTTAGTCTTATTTTTAGATGAGGTTTAGCACTTTTCCATAGTCACTTAATCAGTAAATGGTACAACCTGGGTTTTAAACCAGGTTGGCTCCTTCCCCTACAGCATGCAAACCTCTGAGAAAACAAATCATACCTATAAATGAATAACACTCAAAAAGCAGGCCTGAGCCCTTTTCGATCCGCTCTTTTTTCCACAGACATGTATTTGTTCATAGCTTTATTGTGATATATAACTAACATACCACAGCATTTTTCCACTTAAAATGTATACTTCAATGAGTTTGGTATATTCAGAATGGTATTAGCCATCACCACAATATAGTTTTGGAACATTTTCTCTACCCTTCACCCAAAGAAAACCCATACCCATTAGCTGTCATTTCTGATTCTTCCCTACCCTCAGTCCCTAGCAAGCACTAAACTACATTCTTTCTCTCTGGATTTGCCTACCTGGACATTTCATATAAATGGAATATACAATATGTGGCCTTTTGTGCCTGGCTTCTTTCCACTTAAAGCGTTTTTTATGGTTCATTCATGCAATATCAGTACTTCATTCCTTTTTATCATTAAATAATATTCCACTGTATGGTTATACCACATTTTTAAAATTCATTCATCTGTCAATGGACATTTGGTTTGTTTCCACTTTTGGACTTTTATGAATAAGGTGCTATGAATATTCATGTATAGGTTTTTTCTGTGTGTGAAAGACATGCATTTTAAAATAAATAATCATTTCAGAAGTAGCCTAATGGCTCGTTCCATAGAGGACTGGTCCCATGAAAAATGAGGCTCTGTAAAACAAATAGGCAAGCAAGTTCTATGGTCAAATAAGTTTGGATAGTGCTTCCAGACATCCTTCCCTGCTCTGTTTGAGTCACATTACACAACAGAGGCACCAAGAACACCTGCTCTAAGGAAACCTGTTCAACTTTCCTATCCAGTGTTCCTCCAACTTCTGTAATGCTAGAATCTTCTTTCACAGAATATTATTTAACATTCTGAGGAATTAGTTCACTGTGAAACACGTTTTGGGAAATTCTGCTCCAAATATTTAGCAAAGAGAGCCTTTCAGGGAGTGAAGCAAGTGCATGGAATTCATTCTGAGATGCTCCCTTCCTTTAATCTGATGCAGCATCTTTGTATATGACATGCACATTATAATAATAAACCTAATATTATGGCCCATTTCTATTTTGGGTTGGGAAAAATAGGTTAAAATTTTCTCTTGAATACTAGTTTTGGGGCAAAAACAGTCATCCAGGTGATCTGGCAGCATTGTCACCTGTCTCAGCAGAGCTCAATGTCAATCAGCAACCAGTGATGCTGAGAATGAAGAGTCCCTGATGGTGTGGTTCATGGCTCCATCGCCTCTGTGATTTCCCTAGCACCCAGCAGAGGATTTGGCACACAGTAGTCACCCAAACTATTGATAAATAACAGGTGGGTGTCGATTATAGAAAGCACTGGGAACCGTCATTTTACAGATAAAAACATGAGTGTTGAAGACTCAGGTCCTCTGATTTACAATTCTGCATTCTTTCTGACATGTACAATTTAGGATTAGAAATTGTTTCTTTTTTGGAGACAGAGTCTCACTCTATTGCTAGGACTAGAGTACAGTTGCAATATCAGAGCCCACTGCAACCTCAAACCCTGGGCTCAAGGGATCCTCCTCCTCAGCCTCCCAAGTAGCTGGGACTACTGTGTGCCACCATGCCTGGCTAATTTTTCTATTTTTTGTAGTGACAGGGTATTGCTATGTTTCTCAGGCTGATCTTGAACTCCTGTTCTCAAGCAATCCTCCTCCCTTGGCCTCCCAAAGTGCTAGGATTGCAGATGTGAGCCACTGTGCCCAGCCAGAAACTTATTTTTTTAAATCTAAATTTCAAGTGAAACAAACAAACAAAAAATTTGACACTTCTTTTTTTAAGTGAACTGGGCTCGAACTGTGCTAAAGGAAATTGTGCCAAGAAATCAAGGTCTGAGATTTCCTTTCCCTGGAATGGTAGAATCTGGAAAAGAAAGTAAGCACTAGTCCCAGTTGGAGTCTGAAACTACCAGGGCATAAGCAGTGAAGAGTTAAGAGAAATAGTAAGACCAAGAGATGAGAGCTAAACGCAAACATCACGTGGAGTTGTGTTGTGCCGCCATGCGTTTTCGGCACTGCTCATTTACACACCACGTTTTTGGAGTAGTGAAAACCATAGTAAAAAAATAATGTATCTAAATACAGCATATGCTAAAAAGCCTTGAAAAGATGAGCAGCTTGTTTTTCCTTTGTGATTTTACTGGGTCACTCAACCTTCACTATAGTACATGAATCTAGTGTGCGGCAGTGGAGAAAAATATCATTTATGTATTATGGAAACCTATATTCAAAACAAATTAGACACTCTCAACAAGTAAAACATCTCTTAAATTATTTACCGATATTCGTAAGACTATTCTAAAATGTTACTTAGTTTCAAATTTTTATAGGAAGATGCTGTCACATTAGAAATCAAATGTAAACTCAGGAATCCCTTTTGTCTCTGAGAAAGATTTATCTTAATCTCCCTTGCCATTTAAGATATAATTTTGATATTCCTAGATATGGAGAATTTCAAGTTAGTTGATTTTATAAATCATTCATTGAGCCATATTCCTTATTTTCACTAGAAGTTATGCAGGTACTATACCATTCATCTGGGGCCTTTCCTGGGCCCCCAAATTTGTCCTCTTGACCTATTTTCCTGAATTGGAATATAAACCCCTAGTTTGTTTTTTCTTCACTGCGATGCTAGCCCAGTGCACGTCCCCTAATATTTAATTTGATAGTAGCACACTGTACTTTCATAATATTTCATTTGGATAATAATAATAGCAATTCTCCCTAACATTAGCATGGTGCTGACCTCAGTGTTCAATTATAAATACTACTTGCTGAATAAACTGATTACCTAAAATAGAAGTTTCTTTTTTGGGAATGGGAATCAGATGTGAAAAGTGATCTTTCTACCATTTGTTTGCAGCAACGTACCAGCATGGGGGGTGCTATAGATTATAAATCAGAGGTTACCAGGTCTTTTCTGGTGTAGAAAACCATGACTCTCCCCACCCCCTACCCTTGGCACCCAACCTGGCCCCCCCACCAGCAAGGGAAAGGGACTTGGTCCTCACCAATAAAATTAGCTGGGCTTATCCCTGGCTCTCTGGTCCCGGAAAGTGGGCCCCTCAAACGCCTGCATCTGACCTCCCATACCACTTTTCCTGCAAGTTTTCTCAGCAGTTCAGGGCTAATTCTTGTCCTTGTTGCTTCCTGATGCTAAATAACCTTCTTTATTATTCTGATACCCAATGATATAGATTTAGGTGAAATGACCTTTGACACATGACATAGGTCCTCTTTAGGGATGACATCTTTCATGCTGAAATGAGGCCTGAGGCAATGTTTGGTGACAGAGGGATCTCTGGGTTTGGAGCAGAGCAGTCTGACTTTTGGCCTGGTCACCAGCTGACATCCTTGTGCAAATCACTTAACTTCTGGGGGCTTTTCCGCCAGTTTTTCCATAAGGCCGAGGGAGATTAACTCCACCAGCCCTGAACCAACTCATGGAATTGCTGGGAGAATAATAAAAACTAATAGGCTTGAAGACTTTTGAAAACAGTGAAAAGAATCACACAAACACAGCAGATATTATTGGTTGTCGCGTCAGAGCCTTTTGACCATACTCGTACAGTTTTAACGAAGAGATCTGCAAAAATAACAGTCTCCTTGCTGAATGAAGTAGAACTTCAGAGAATCAACCAAGTACATTGACAATTAAGAGGGAAGGGGAAAGGTATGGACTTTGGAAAAACACAATTCTGGGTTTGAGTCCAATCTGTGTCACATTGAGCGGATGACTTAACTTCAGTTTCCTCAAATGTAAAAGGCAGAAATTTATCCTGCTTTAAAATCACTCTTGTGAGGGTTAAATGAAATAAGGTATACATAGCACCTGTGAAGTTAGCTGGAGTTACCCAGTGCCCTTGGACTCTGGAGATGTATATAAACATCATCTTGCAGATGTACATGCATATCATACTCAGAACCCAGTAAATGTTCATTCCTTTCCCACGTAACAGATTCTTATGAAGAATCAATCTTCTCTTTTACATCAGCTGGGCATGGTGGCTCATGCCTATAATCCTAGCTATTTAGGAGGCTGAGGCAGGAGGATTGCTAAAGCCCAGGAGTTCAAGGTTACAGTGAGCTATGACTGCACCACTGCACTCCAGCCTAGGTGACAGAGTGAGACCCCGTCTTAATAAATAGACAGATAGATAGATCAGTTTTCACTGGCTCTGCTTGCAGGAATTCTTATTGTCCATTATCTTGTTCAGGAGGGCTAGCCTTGGGTATGACTGGGAATATAATATAGTGTGTCCTTCCCATATTTGATGTCTAAATTATTTGGTTCTTACTTTACCAACAATATGCATGTTGCACTATAAATTCTTTTTGGTGATTTAATGATGAATACACTCTTCTATCACATACTAAGAGCTCAACTGATTAAGGAAATATTCGAAGGAGAGAACTTTAAGGATGTTAACTATAAATTCTAGTAAGCATGTAGTTCTTCCTTTCTAATTTAATCAGAAATGCATGAGTCCAAATGTCAGAGAGGAAAATGCATTTGTTCAGGCCCAGCGTGTTTGGATGAAGCGGACTAGCTGACTGCTGGTGCAGAGCCCAGGCCTCTGGGTCCCAGTCACTGCTGTGAGTTTTATACCCGCGGAGTCTCTAGGTGTCTGGGACATTTACTTAGCTCCCTCTTTTCCTTTCCTCCTCCAGAAATTTGTTATACAACGAAGGATAAGTACATGCTGTAAAACCTCTTCAAGTTTTGTTTCATGAAAACAACTGGTCCCTCCTGGAAAAGCGTGTGCTTTTTTTAGAGTCAAACCTAAAAACCACACAACCCACAGTGTCCTCTGGGGAACTCAGAGGCTGCATCAGGGCCCAGCTACAGAGAACAGCTCTTCTCAGATGCCTGGAAGCATCTATTTCTTCCAGGCCCTTTGGTGGCCTCTGTTTTGATTTCCTAATTGTGTGCTTTAGCTTAATCTGATAAGCTACCTCAAATCCTTTCGAAAGCAAGCAGGTTGTAAATCCTAAATAAATAAAACTACTGCGGCCACTGCAAGGCTGGTTTAAGGGCTCTCGTCAAGGACGGTGATCTGATCTGCAGCCTACTGTTCCCCCCACATCCCACAGTGGGCTGTGGGTGTGGGCGCAGTGTGACTGCCTCTCTGAGGCCCTCCTGAAGCTCTGGCTGTATTCTCTTGGTAGCTGTGAATGCGCCAGGGAGAAACAGTGTTCCAACATTTTGCTTTCCCTAAAGATGGAACAGGTGGAAGACAGGTAAAGTAATAATTAGAAATAGACTTTATTATCAATTTAATTGGACATCCCAACTCTGTCCTCTTATGCACAGGAACTGGGATGAAAAGTTGCTTGAAGTAATATGAATTATCCTCTAAACATATTCCTGAGACTGAAGCTCCAGCCACCCACCCATTCAAACAAGAACTTTGCTATTCTGCATCTTTTCTCCTCTTTTGTGCCCTCAGACAATCCACTTGACCAGTCCTATGACTTCTGCAAAGTCTGGATGCACATTAGAACCACCTTGGAATTAATAAAATGTGGTATATATATATACCATGGAGCATTACTCAGCCATAAAAAAGTGGTGATCTAGTGTCTTTTGTAACAACCTGGGTGGAACTGAGACCATTGTTCTTGTGAAGTATCACAAGAATGGAAAAATAAAGACCACATTTATTCAATACTAAATTGGAACTGACCGATCAACACTTATGTGCACATATGGAAGTAAAACTCAAGCGAAATCAAGTAGGTGGGGGAGGAGGAGGAGATGGGTGAATTCACTCCTAAAGGGTGCAGTGCACACTAACTGGGTGGAAGGGCACACTTACAACTTCGACTCAAACTGTACAAAAGCAAATTATGTAATCAAAACATGTGTACTCTGTAAAATTCTGAAAAAAATTAATAGGCAATTAAAAGAAGAAATCTAATACCTTAAATTTCAAGGGTTTTTAATTAACATATTTAGATCTGATTATTTATATTTAAAATAATTCATTCTCACCTTTCTTTAAATAAAATCATTTCATAGTTAACAGATTTATATAGCCTATGTCGAGTATGTATGGTAAAGGGAATAACGGTAACAACTACTTCCATTTCAAAAGAGACATGATGTGAAAAAGTTTAATTAAAATTTGAATGATTAAAAAAAATGAATCACCTTGGAGGCTTTAAAAATACTGATGCCTGGGTCTTATCTGCAGACATTCTGATTCAGTGGTCTGGCTGTGGGATCGGGTATCAGTATTTTTTTTAAAAACTCCCCAGGGGATTATAATGGGCAGCCAGGGTGACAACTGTTTGTCTAAATCCAGCTTTAGTCAATCCCATCCTTTCTACCAACACTGCCATTTTTTTGGGTACATGGCCTCATCCTGTCTCTCTTGGACTATTGAAATAGCCTCATAACTGACTTCCCTGCATCTGACCTTCTCTGAGCCATGCCTCTGTTACAGTTTATCTCTTTATAACACCAGTTTGACCTTTTTTTGGCCTCTTGTCCTAAAATTCCCCTTTCCATCATATGCAAATCCTTTCTTACCTTACATGGTAATCGCTAACATTGATTAAAAAGTTGCTGAATGCCAGGCACTGTGCTGAACAAATATTTCATTGGATCCTCAAAACAGCCCAATGAGGTAGGTGGTAGCACCATTCCCATTTCACAGAGAGGAGACTGTGGTTTCCCAATGTGAGTAAATTGCCCAGTCTTAGAGACCATATGTGATGGAGGCAGAATTTAAATGCAGGCCTATCTGTGCTTTTAAACATTAAAATGTTTCACCCCTTGCTCAGGTTAAAGCTAGAAGAATGAACACGTAAGTTTGTAGCCTCTCCTTTTAGAGATCCTACTGAAATATTTAAAAAGATAAAAGACGCTTAAACTTGTAAGAACAAAGAGAAGTGGAGAGAAGATATTCACTGATAAAATATTTCAATCATATTTCAAAAGACAGAAAACGGATGGCTCTGATCTGATCTAACTGGACTGAGGATGCTGTATCTTAAAGGACAAGTGGAGGCTGATTTAATAATTGCCAATCTGCCTGTCGTGCGGTCAGATTCTCAGGGCCTCTCCCTCTCTTTGATCCTAGAATTCAGGTAGACTTCCAGGTGGGACAAGAGGAGTCTTGGCCGGAGAAGGTGAGCGGTTCCCAGGAAAAGTTACACGAGGTACACTAGCGTTCTGCGGTTCTCCAGCGGGATGATTTCCTAACCATCGCCCCGCAGTGAAGTCCGCGTGGAATGGGCTCTGTGAGGGAAGCCCCCTATTCGTTTTCTGTTGCTGCCGTGACAAATTACCGCAAACTGAGAGGCTTAAAACAGCACATACTGATTACCTTTCAGTTCTGTAGATCAAAGTCCCACATGGATCTCGCCGGGCTAACATCAAAGTCTTGGCAGGGCTGTGATCCTTTCTGGAGCCTGCAGGAAATTCATTTCCTTGCCGGTTCCCAGCTTCCACAGACGCTGCTCTCCTTGGCTCTTGGTCCCCTGCCTCTGTCTTCAAAGCCAGCAGTGCCGACAGCGTCCTACTCACGTGGCCATTTCCCCGGCCCTCTTCTGCCTCGTTTTCTCCTTGCAAGGAGGCTCCTGCTCACGAGCCCGTCCGGATTCTCCAGGCTGCTCTCCCCATGTTACAGACAACTGACGAACAGCCTGAACTCCTTCTGGAATCTTAATTCCCCTTTGCCGTGTGACATACACATTCACAGGTTCTGCACGTTACAGCAAGGGCGTCTTTGGGGGCCGTTACTCTGCCCACCACACTCTCCCAACAGGAAAGAGAAAGAACAAAAACAACAGAAGTCTGAGAAACTGCCACAGCCTCGAGGGGCCTAAGGACGCATGGCGACTAAATGTAATGTGGGCTCCTCCAGGGGATCCTGGGACAGAAAAAGGACATTAGGTAAAAACTTAGGAGTTCTGGATAAAGTGTGGATTTGGATTAATAACATATTGATATTGGTTCATTAATTATGACAAATGTACCATACTAGTAAGATATTGATATTATCAATTTATTAATAATTAATAGGGAGAACTGGATGTGGCATATGCAGAAAAATCTCCGTACTGTCTTTACATGTTTTCTTCAAATCTAAAACTATTTTAAACTAAAAAGATTACTTAAAAAAAAGGAAAATGAAGGTTGCTCCTGGGGATGAAGGTATGGAGGAGAGGCCTTCTCATTATAACTCTTATTAAAAATTACATATTTGAACCATGTACATGTATTATTTTTGATAAAAATATCTAAAAATATATGTTGTTTCTCCTCTTTGCTCATACCATTTCCTCCTTCTGGGATGCCTTCTCCTCATCTTTACCCAGGAAATCTTTCTCAAATATTTAAGACTCGGGTCAAATGCCGAAGACTCTGTCAAATTTGTACCAGTTCCCCCAAGCAGAATGAGCCACTCCCTGACCTTGAGTTACCTTGCATATGTAGTTACAAACATACTGCACTGCACCGTCATTATTTGTTTAGTGTCTGTCTCCTCTACCAGTATGTGAGCTCCGTGGTGGCAGAAAATATCTTATTCATCCTTATATCTCCAATCATATACAGTACCTCGCTCATGGTAGATATTAAGAAATACATATTGAGTTAATGACTGGGAAGAATGAATCAATGAATGAATAAATTAATGGGAAGAGCAATCTACTAGAAAAGCTGGTTTACTCTCAGCATTCTTTAGGTCTGAGAAAGAAAAGGGAATTGTACTTAATATTCCCAACTACAAAGCCTTAGTCTGAACATGAGATCAAATCAAGAAAATTATTGTCTTGACACACACACAGGGAAGATAAGCTGGTGCCTAAACATTGGGCTTGTTTGCAAAAGAAAAGCATGTATGAGTTTAATATGAGCACCATATAAAATATGCATGAAATACCCGTAAGAAAACAAGATTATGTACTCACTAAAACTGTGAGGAAAACATACTATTTTGTCCACTAAAATAATAGAATAAATTACCTGTGACAAAGTGGACTTAATGATATGTATTTAAAACACTTGTACAATTAAATGCAATGAATCTGGTGTACTATACAGAGGATCCAAACAGAAAAAAAGCCTTGTTTAAACAGTGTTTTAAATCCAGCTTTGCTCAGTCATATTTCTATGATTCTGACTTCCCACTTCTGGTAGAATAAAATTCAAAGTCTTCACCATGGTGTCTAAAACCTTGCAAGAGGTGATCCCTGCTTGCACCCTCTGCCCCTCCCTGCGTCCTGCCTTTCAGTTTCTTGAAGTCCCCCAGCTCTCTCCCTTGCTCCCTCTTCCTGGCATCCTCCTCCCTGCTCTGTGCGTGTCTGCCAGTCCTTCACGCCTCAGCTCAAATGTCCCCTCCTCAGGGAGAGCCTCCCTGACCATCTTATCTCAAAAAGCCCCACCTCCAAGTTACTCTCTCTGACATCACCCTGTCTGTATCTTTTATTGCATGTGTCACAGCTGGTAATCATCAAGCTTATTTATTTGCTTGTTTTCAGATTTTAGCTTTTATTTTCTTGTTTTGTGTTTTGTCTGTCTCCATGCTAGAAAATAAGTGTCACCTCTGTGCCAGACAACTACTGTGTCCCAGAGTTCAAGGTTAAAGACTGACGGCTTCATGAACCTCTGCGGGGACCCCTGGAAGTGGATCAGGGAAGGGGTGCAAAGACAGGGGAACTACTTGGCTCGATAGTCTCTCTTCTGCTGAGTGGTTCGGGCCTGAGAGAGACAGTGTCTAAGGAACCAATAATTAGGATTCACTGTTTTTTCTCTTTGGGTATAAACCAGCCTTCCCCCACTCCAAAATACGTGTACTAATGTGTGATTTTCAGACATTCAAATTCAAATGCCTTTTAGGAATGCATCACCTGCAAAAGTAGGAGACCCATCTGTATGGTCTGCTGAATGCCTGCCAGTAGGCACTTAGCATGGCCTGGGGATGGTTTCTTGCTTTCTTGTGTTTTGTCTTGAGTACCCACTCTGCTGCCCCTGCATTCCAAGTCCTGCCATTTCTGTGGGCAGCAAAGAGAACTTCTTGAGCCTATTTCTCATAGAAAACACAGGGTCCCAGACCTGGGCCCCCAGCAGGCAATGTATTCCCAGTTGAGCAGAAACATATGTATCATTATGCTTTCTAAGAAATGTTGCTTTTTAACGCTTTCACTGTTGTTTGGACTGCCCTAAGGGGAAAAAAAAGAAAAGTAGCAGAGAGGAAAATCATTCATATTATAAATGATAAGATGCAAATTCTGAGTTCAGAAAGTAAGAGGAACTGATGCAAACTTACAACAGCAGTTTCTAACTGTAGTCAGATTGTAAAAATATGAATGAACATATGGCTCAAAGGGATTAAAAACACAAATAGTAAATAATATATTAACAGATAATGTTCAGCTTAAAAAACATTTAAAGTCCAGGCATGGTGGCTCACACCTGTAATCCTAGCACTCTGGGAGGCAGAGGCAGGAGGAACGCTTGATTTCAGGAGTTTGAGACCAACCTGAGCAAGAGTGAGACCCCGTCTCTACTAAAAATAGAAAAATTAGCCGGGCTTTGTGGCACGCACCTGTAGTCCCAGCTACTCGGGAGGCTGAGGCAGGAGGATCACTTGAGCCCAGGAGTTTGAGGTTGCAGTGAGCTATGATGACACCACTGCACTCTACCCAGGGTGACAGAGTGATACTCTGTCTCAGCTTCCCCGCCTCCGCAAATTTAAAGATACTCAAATTCAAGTGATTTAGTAATATCACCATGTCCCCAGTAAATTAGGAACCACAAAATAGAGTAGAAATTTAGATTTGGCAGGGCAGAGGACAAAATATTAATAGTGTCACTGAATGATGTAAATATCTTGAAAATTAGAGAACTTTCTGAAGGGCATATGGTTCACATAGGAGCCACCAAATTGGCCATGGTCCTCGCCCTGATAAGCCCATGTTTGAAAATACATTCTAAAGAAATTCTTGAAAGAAAGAAATGATAACCTGCTCTAAGATATTTATAGCTGTTCTATTTGTAGTGACAAACCAACATCAACAACAAATACAAAACAAACTGGAAATAATGAAAATGGATGATAATTGGTATATTGATTCAATATCTTGGCATCAAAATGGTAGCTATATGGACTATATGGACATGTGAGAAAGTGCATGTTAAATAACAGTAAGTGAAAACACAGCATTGCACAGTGCTTATCATTCTGTCCATGCATCTTAAAAAATATAGTCCTGTAAAAATTGAGTATTGGAAGAAGTTATAAAAGATTGTACTGGTTATTTCTAGAGATGGGACCCTTTCGTTTTTCAAAATATAATTGCCTTCATGTTTGCTTCTCATTTATTGTAACAATTGTTAAATATATTCTAATTGAAAACTTTAGCGAATTGAATTTTAAAACGAACTCCATATCGAGTAACGTGGTGATGTTCTCACTCTCCGCGGTCAGAATGAGCAAGAGCTCTGGTGTGCCTGTCTCTGCAGGGCAGGTGTGGTGCAGGAGAGAGAGCACTCTAGTCAGTCTCTTGCCAATCCCGCAGGCACTGAGGCAGCCACACAGACAGAAAGCTGTCTCCTGATATCTTTTCTCTTCTCTGCCTTAATAACAGAACTCTGATTTTTAGCTAAGCGCAGAGTCACTATGCATTTTCTAACCTCTTTTGTGTTTACGTGCAATTGGGTGACAGAGTTCTGGTTAGCAGCATATAAACAGATATGTTATGAGTAACTTCCAAGAAGTACCCTTTAAATGAGAGGGTGGGTTTTCTCTTCTTCCTACTTCTAGCTTTCTGGAAAGCAGACATGATAGCCGGAGCTCCAACAGCTTCGTTAGATCATGAGATGGATACTAAATGCTAAGGATAGTGGAACAGCAAGATAGAAACCTTTTCCCTGAGACACCACAGAACACCACTTCTGCCCTAGGTTCAGAAATATAGAAATTTTACTTAAATGAATAAAATCTTCTGTGTCCAAACTACTGTTAATTTGAGTTCTTTTATTCTTAGCCAAATTAAAACCAAAGTAATATAGTGGCCTTTGTCAGCTTATTTAAAATTCTGTACATTTTCTCTCTTAATTTTAAAGAGTGAATGGGACTAGATCATCTCTAAATTTCCTCACTGCTTTAACATTTAAAAAAATCTAAAGTGGACATCTCCTATTATGTACCAATGAATGATTAGAGTTTTTTTCTCAAGATTTACCCAGAGTTTAAAAAAAATTATTTTTAAAAGTTTCTGATATAAGCTTGTTACCCAAAAAAGAAAATATAGATAGACAAAAGGGGGAAAATAAGTTATAACTCATGTTCCTACGTACTTGCTGTTAATATTTCGGTATATACTGCCAGTCATTGTTGTGTATATGTATGTTGTACTCATTTTTTATAATCTGCTTTTTCCACTCACTAAATTGTGTATACGCTTCCAATTCATTTAATATTCTTCTAAATATCATTTTTAAAGACGGCATTTTATTCCATTTCATGAACAATGTACCACACTTAACCAATGTCATAGTTTCAAACATTTAAGAAGTTTTCATGTTTTTATTCTTATACATAGCACTGCTATGGGTTGATTTTTAGCCTAATCTTTGCACATTATATTTACCTAATACGCTTTCTAGGTTAAAAGGTAGGCAAAATTGTATTGTCACATTGTCCTCCAGAAGTTTGTACCAATTTATGTCTCCCCCACTCCTCCCTCACCAATGTATAAGATTGTGACATTTCCTGTATGTAACTTTACTAATTCTGGATATGCCTGTCTATTCCAGTCTTTGTTCATGTTCCTTAAATTTTTAAAAATTGTGGTAAAATATACATAATAAAAATTACCATCTTGACCATTTTTAAGTGTACTATTGAGTGGCAGTAAGTACCTTCACTTTGTTGTGCAATCATCACCACTATCCATCTCTAGAACTCCTTCATCATCATAAACCAAAGCTCTGTACCTATTAAACAATAACTCCCCATTCTCCCGGGCAATCACCTTTCTGCTTTCTGTCTCTCTGAATTTGACTACTCTAGGGACCTCATAGAAATGGAACCATACGGTATTTGTTTTTTTGTGACTGGCTTATTTCACTTAGCATAGTGTTTTCAAGGTTCATACATGTTGTAGCATGTGTCAGAATTTCCTTCCTTTTTAAGACTGCATATATACAGTGTATGTATAAACCACATTTTTATCCATTCATCTATTGGGTTACTTCTACCTTTTGGCTATTGTGAATAATGCTGCTATGAACATGGGTGTGCGAATATCTCTTCTAGTCCCTACTTTCAATATTCTTGGGCATATCCAGGGTGGGATTGGTGGATCATGTGGTAATTCTATGTTTAAGTTTTTGAGGAACAGCCATACTGTTTTCCATAGTGGTTACACCATTTTACATTCCCACTAACAGTGCACAAGGGTTATAATTTCTCCATACTCTGGCTTATTTTCTGTTTTATTTTTTTCTTTAATAGTAGCCATCCTAATAGGTGTGAGGTGATATTTTATTGTGGTTTTGATTTGCACTTCCCTGATGATTAGTGATTTGAGGATTTTTAAATGTGCTTATTTGTATATCTTCTTTGAAAAAATGCCTTCTCAAATCCTTTGCTCATTTTCAAATCAGGTTTTTTGTTGTTAAGTTATAGGAATTGTTTGTGTATTCTGGATATTATCCCTTTATCAGACATATGGTTTGTAACTATTTTCTCATTCTGTAGTTGCCCCTTTATTCTTGATTGAGTCCTTTGACATTACAGAAGTTTTTAATTTTGATGAAGTACAATGTATCAATTTTTAAATTTTGTTTCTTGTGCTTTTGGTATCATATATAAGAAATCGTTGCCAAATCCAATGTCATGAAGTTTTTCCCCTATATTTTCTTCTTAAAGTTTTAGTTTTAGCTGTCATGTTTAGGTCTTTGATCCATTTTGAGTTAATTTTTGTGTATGGTATAAGGTAAGGGTCCACCTTAATTCTTTTGCATGCAGATGTACCTTAGTTAAATTCTAGTTTTGTTATTTTGTTCATATAGTTCATATTTTTGGATATTTTGGTTAAGGAAAGTACTTTGTGTTTGCTGTTGTAAATGAAATTCCTCCCCTTTCTCCCTCACCCAATACACATACACTGTTATATTTTCTAACTGCTTTTTACTGGCTTGTAGGAAAGGCATTATTTTATTTCTTTTCCACTGATGGCTATGTAACTGAGTTCTCTTATTGGTTCTGAATTTTTCAGTTGAACGTCCCAAAATTTCCAGGTAGATACAAATATTATTTGCAAATACCACATGAAATTTGGGAAACATAATTCTTTGCCCAAAACTGAGAAAATGAAGTTTTCTACTTTCAATGAAATGGGACTGTGATTAATCTTAAAGCCATGGACATACATGTTTTGATTGCACAACAGCTATTCTGGCACATCACACAGCTTCTCTCTCTATAGATACAGATTTGCTTCTGCACCTGCCTGATCAAAGTGTGGTGCTCAGACCAGCCGCATCAGTGCCACCTGGGAGCTCGTTAGAAATGCAAATTCTTGGACCCCACCCCAGACCTACTAAATCAGAATATGAATTTTAAGATCCCCAGGTAATTTGTATGACATGCTAAAGTTCAAGAAGCGCTGCTTTAGTCAATGAAATAGCATTTCTTCCTTTCCCTTTAAGTTTTTCCTCCATTTCCTAACCACAAGTAATTAGACACTATAAAATACTAGCAAAAGATCTTTCAAACATTGCAATAAGTAGACAGTGAAATAATACGATGCTAGAGGGAAAGCAGGATTAGGAAGCACCTACTTTAGAATTTCCAAAATTTAGTCTTCATAGTAGTTTCATGGTTTTGGAGGTAGTGGGATATCCCTTGTACAATTATTTACTTAGTACTTTTCTTTATATGAACTTACGTTTTTTTAAACTGAAATAATTTTATTTAAGTGAAAGTTTATATCACTTCTCAAAACAAAACCTGTATTACTTGTCAAAAATAAAGCATAACTGTAAAGATAAGTTGAGAACAAAAGAATGTTATTAAGACATAAAAATTAATGCTGAATTACAGGTAATGAATCTAGTTATAAAAAAATATCTAAATAGTTTCCTCAGTGAAAGCATTGAGGCCATGTATGATTGACTGGTAGCTTGATGTTGCTAAATTGAAGACTAAGATGAGATTCTACATCGATGAAAATATTTTTAAAAGTTATTTAAAATCTAACAGGCATAGGGGCTTACCATGTACCAGGTGCAGATCTAAGAGCTTTAATGCATATTTAATCCTCACAAAGGCCTCACGAGGTATTTAGTGGCACTGTTCACGTTTAACAGGAGAGGAAACTGGGGCTTAAAGAGGTGAAGCAACTTGTCGGAGGTCACAGAGTTAGTTGGCGGCAGATTGAGGCTTTGAACCCAGGCATGTTCAGGGTCCAGCACCTGTAGCTGTTTAACCAGCACCAAGAAATCCAAGTCAGGTGTGTATTTGGGTGGACAGAGCAAAGATGAATTGTCTGCCTTTTCTAATTATACTAATATTCATTGATACAGACTTTTTATGGTAATCGAATGCCAACTTTTGAAGGGGATAGCTTGACATATTACCGATAGAGACAATGATGTGACTAGGAATTCAGGGACTGAGAATCCAAGTCAAGGAGGAACAGTACCTTCTGTCACCACATCTCTGAGTAATTATGGTCAAGAGTCAGGCTCCTGGGTCCTGTGTTCATTATGTGCAATCCTGTAATTAAAGTGCTGTCATGATTTGCATTATCAATGCATGACAGAGCCCCTTCCAAACAATAATGAATGGGAAATCACAGGTTTCATGTGCTAGTTATATATGTGTATTTTCTAATCCATGTTAAAATAAATACATAAAACAATGTTTGTCCTTGTACTCCTTAAAAATTCATGCTTTTGGAGTTATCAATCAAGTTCAATCCCACATTGTAAAAGACAAGAATACTGATATTTATGGATACACAGAAGTTGTGGGATTAGAACATTGATCTCTGTTCCTGCCCCACTGCTGTCTCCTCCTTTTTGTGTCTTTGTGTCCTTTTAAGCTAACACAGCTGGTCACTCTTCATAGTGAGTCACAGTATGATTTATTGGTAAAGTGACAGGCATCTTTACTGTGGGTAATTTACATGGTGTAGATGAATTGCAATCCTCAAACGTAGGTGGGCAAAACATATGGAATTTTGCTAATCATATGAAATTCCCACCCTTGAGCTTGCAGACCACCAGCCTGGCCAGAAATCTAACTGCACTCAGGCTTAGAGTTTCCCCTTCCCCAACCCCAGATGTGTGAGTCCGGGAGTCATAGCCAAAAAAAGGCCTAGCTGCCGACCACAATGATTACCACCTCTGCCAGCCTGTTGGTTTTCTCTTTCTGGGGTTCTACTGTTTCTGGGATGTCCAGGGGCCTGGGTCTCTTTGGTCAAGTGTAGAGGCCTCTGCCTGAGCTATAATCACTCTCTGGCTCCCAGGAGTCATTCCTGCAGAGAGTTGCCCTAATATGGCATGGGCTGCATACATCTTCTTTTCTGTTTTTCATGGTTGTGGGCTCTAAGAAAGACGGAGTCTTGGACACAAGGCTGCTTCTGCTTTTTGTGAAGCCATTCTCAGGGCAAGAAGTCATTAACACCTGGCTCCCTGCTTAAAATGAGGGAAAGGGAGAATATAAGTGCTATGGTCTAAGCATCCCCCAAAATTCATGTGTTGAAACTTAATCCCCATGGTGGTGGGATTAAGAGTTAGGGCCTTTTGGGAAGTGATTAAATCGTGATGGCTCTGCCCTTATGAATGGATTAGGGCCTTATAAAGGGGTCTAGAGGGAACCAGCTTAGACCCTTTTTGCTCTCTTCTACTCTTCCACCGGGTAAGGACACAGAGTTTATCCTCTCTGGAGGATGCAGCAATAAGGCACCATCTTGGAAGCAGAGAGCAGCCCTCATCTGACACCGGGTCTGCTGGTGACTTGACCTTGGACTTCCCAGCCTCCAGAACTGGGAGAAAATAAATTTCTGTTCTTTATAAATGACCCAGCTGAAGACATTTTGTCATTGCATCATAAATGGGCTAAGACAATAGGGAAAAGAGTTTAGTAAATTACTGTTGCATTCACAAAATAATTTAATTTTAACCAAAGATATGAATAATAATTAAAAACTGCAAACTTTTCAGAAATGGTCTTCCGTGATGAGTCATAAGTGGTTGTGAGAACATTCTATTAAGCGTTCTCCCACAAGGCAAGCCTGCCTTTGACACCTTTCTTCCCTCAACTGGTTACACAACCCTTGGTGAAAAAGTATTATACTTATTAAGGGTAAATTCTTCAGGTATAATAGTGTTTTATGCATTGAACTTGCTTAGCCATGACTGAAATCTAGTATTTGGCAACTTCCTTTTTAGCTGGGGAACCCACCACCTTCCCACTGGGTTAAGGCTAGCACAGACGCTTGGGCACCCGGTGCCTGGCCCCACCGGCCTCGCCTCTGAGAGCTGGTGAGGACCGATGGGTGCCCTGACCTGGCTGGGTTGTCTCTGCTGATAGCTGGCAGCAGGGAAGATGGCCTGAGTTCACGAAGCTGGCCAGCCCCTGCTTGGGTGTGGGCCAAGGATGTTGGAGCCTGTTTCCTGCCGTGGGGAGGGCGCAGGAGCTGAGCAGAAGCCGGCCTTGAATGTGGCAGAGGCTGCATCCTCATATCGTCCCTTCCTCTCGTAGTCATTTTCCTTCCTCCTCCCGTGCCCAGGCACCTGCCTGCGGCCACTCTGTTGGATTCCAGTGGCCAACGGCCCGCCAGGACCCAGCGCCTACCTTCCCCCCTGGTGTCCCCGCAGGGTCAGGGTGTCACCCTGTCTGTCCTTTCCCTGGACAATCGAGCCGCTCGCTCTGCCCCTGACTTTCAGAGTACAGCTACCTCCAGTCATTCCTGGGGGCACACCCACCCCCAAGAAGGGAATCTACTCTTGGTGAGTCCACGATGATTTTCTGTCACTTTTCTTCCACACAAATTTGATCTCTGTGGCAGTCTATTAAATGTTTAAAAAAATCAGTCACACAAACGAAGGAAAAGATCAATGTCCATGCACAGCCCGAGCAGCTCATCATGATCTAGAGAAGGCCTGGATTCAGGGTCGGGGCTGATGCCTGCTGCAGGGTGACCTCGGTTGGGAGAGTCATTGGCCCTCTCTGGGCCTCAGTCTCCTCATCTAAGTGGTGTGCAGAGAGGGGGAATGGATAATACCTACCTCGCAGGTATTCTTATTGATCTATACAAATAAATTAACCAAAAATCAGTGAAAGTTTGTATGTTTTTGACAACTTCATGTAGCCCCAGAATTCAACCTGTATCAGGGAAGGGAGAGGACAGGCAGCCCCCACAGAGAATCTGAAAATGTCTCAAATGAGCATTTCCTCAAGTTCAAGCCATGCATCCTACCTATTATGAAGCTGCTTGGTGGTCTCCAGGTCTGCAAAGGTGACCCTCTCTCCTTCTTTTCAAGTCTTGGCTCTCATCTGCCCCCTGTCCCCAGCTAGCTGTCCTTTTGCCACAGTTCCTCCTGTCCCCAGAGTCCAGCAGCTCCATCTGGTCCTACCCTGGATGGCCTGAGGGCAGCAGACGCCAGGACAGGCAGAAGAGTCCTGAACCGTGGTGTCTTTTAGGGTGCGGAACCCACAAAATAATCAGTCGGCCTTTCACTACTCTTAGGCTTTTATGTCAAAACAACTGCTTGACCCAGGGGAGAAAGGGGAAAGGAGAAAAAGTCTGTCCTGTGGCATAAACATTCGGTTCAGAGCTCAAGGCAGAGTGTGTGGGGGGACTGTAACACTTTTGGGAGAAGGGCATTTCTTGGGGGGAGGTGTGGGGTCTTGGGTTTTTGGATCAGCTACCCTAACGATTCCACTGCTTTGGAAAGGCTTGCTTTGAAATTTAGTCATGAAAGTCAGATGTACAATTTAGAAATATCCATCACCAACCAGATAGGAAGACTTCTGAATTCCTTTTACTCCCTAGGTCCATGGTCTCCGAGCCATACCCGATCATTCGTTCATTGGTCCAGCATTTGTAAGTGCCTCCCAGCGTAGGCCCAGGCCAGGACTGCGGCCTTTGGCCCAGCCCCTGAGTATCCCTGAGCCCAGCCAGATGTTGCATTGCTTGTGGCTGCTGGTCACCAGCTTATTTGGACGCCTGGTTGAAAGCACCACATTTTCAAAGCTTTCCGCACGCTGAGATCATTGCCTGCCTGTCACCTGATGAAAACTGAAACCTGTTTCATTTTGTGTGGATAAAACTAGCTACTGGTACTTGTTGTACAAGTGCTTTTTAATTTTGCATTTAAATTCTGAAAGTCCCTTGGATGGTATCATTTTGAAACCTGACTCTAAAAATACCAAATTATAAAGAAATTACAGCAGAATAGGTATTTTAATCACATTTTGTAGCTTGCAATCAAGTTAACAAATAAAAATTACTTCGGTATTATTTTTTAAAACATCCTGTAATTAGCTCTCTTGTTTTCCATCTTCTTGGAACATGACGAACTTTTCCTCTGGTTATGCGTGTCGCTTAACCACAGAGGAACACGGGAAGAATGGTATCTATCTTCTCGCCAAGCAACCTTTCATTTCTTTATTTAAGAAAATCCTCTTGATATATTTGTACCTTCTTGAAGTAACTTTTCAGCAGTGTCCCCTATGAAGCTTACTTTCTTAATCACAATATAATCACATAGACGCTTCACAGGTGTCTCCACGGCCCTCCCCTGTCCATCTCTGACTGTCACAAGAAATGCGCTGGGGACAATGTGGTCATTTCCCAGGGGGACTGTAACCCAAACCACCCTCCTTTCCCTAACTCTCCATTATGATTCCTCCTTTCATTAATTTATTTTCTCTATACCTTAATAAAAACAGAGTGAGATATTCAACAAGAATGGTTAATAATCTGGGAGGGTGTCTTGTCACCATAATTTCCACATTGTAAAAAACATTTTATTTTTAGTTTGTTAGGTAAACATTTGCAGAGCAGTGAAATTATCTGCCATCCGTGATATCAGACTTTTGGGAGGTCTGTGGTCACAGTCTCATTTGCAAGTTAGTCACAATCTGATGAAATCACAGTGGGTGTTGCAAGAGACACCCTTGCAGAAATGTGGAGATTATTCTGAAACTGCTTAGTGTATTCTTTTAAATATGTAGTCCCATGTATTGCTCATGAATTGCAATTAGCATGGGTGTTTTGTCATCCTGTAAGTATTGTCAATGGCTTTTGTAAGTATACATTTGCTTTATAATTACTCCATGTCACTGAATGCCAGCCACATATATGTTCACCTTTAATCACCTTACGGCTCTGCTGAAGACTTAATTACAAAGGAAAAGGTGGGATCCTTTCAGCCAGCTCTGTAATCCCTCCTAAGGCATGTTCATTGTGGGATACTTAGAATTCCAAGTTGTTTATCTCAATTCCTACTTGCTTCAATGTATATCGTATTCATTTATTCATTCTGTCTTTATTGAGTGTTATCTACGTGTCAGGAACTGTTCTAGGTTCTAAAGACAGGCAGAAGTCTCAGAAAACACTTTACCCAACATTTTCAGTCCCAATCCAACTAACCAACACCATTAATTTGGAGCAACTCAAAGTGAGCCCTGGATTATTAAGGGGAACTGGCAAACAATCTGGGGAATAAGTTTATTACTCTAAAACTTCTATCTAACCCCATCGGCCAGCAACTTCATGTCATTGTGGGTGATAACTCTTGGAAACTTACTTAAAAAAAATGTTGGTTTCTTTCACCTGAGGATAAGATAAACTGTTACAAAATGCTTTGCAAACTCTAAGATGCTACAGAACGGTGTAACTCTTTTGTTGTTATTCATTAACATTGAGATGCTCTCATTTTTGCTGTTTCTTCTGACTCTTGATTCTTTTCAGAGATCAATATAAGGGCTGCAATTTCGGAAAGTGACATATGGATGAAAGCGAATCTCCATGGACAGAGCCTGATCATGGTGAGACCTTTTTCCTTGTCTTCCCTCCGTGGGTAATTTTAGTCTCATCCCTGAATGCTTTCCTCAAGGAACCATTTCAAGGGAAATTATATCTACTTTCCTCAAACCATCACTGTGAAACAGACAGTGGCAATTCTATAGTATTTGGTTCCAATAATATAAAAATAAACACAAATTACATCCATTTAACTTTTATTTTAAATCATCTGCTGGGATTCTGGTCTTCCTCTAGAAACATAATTGTGTATCAGTTAACAATCCAAGTTAGGAAGATTATAGGTATAATTTAGGGCAATAAAATGACTGGGGAGCATTTTCTATAACTGTAAGTTTGAAATGAAATCTTTAGAAACAGCTACATGACTTTTGGCAAAGTTAAACCTTGGCCAAACCAACTAAAGATGATTGGTGATATATCTAGTTCTCCAGATCAAGTGTCTGTTACATTTTGAGCTCTGATTGTTGATTGATAAATGTTCCAATTACCTACCCGTTTAGCTACTCTAGTTTAGCCTATTTATATATCTTATTTTCTGGTGTTCTAAGATTTTGGTTGATACGTGTCTGTTTCAGTTAGGATATAGGTTTGGCTGCAAGTGACAGAGACCTAAGATAACAGTGGCTTAAATAAAGATAGGAGTTTATTTTTCTTTCATGTTAAAGTCCAAGATGGTTTAAGGACTCTGTTTTACTAAGTCATCGGGGGCCTATTCTTCCTCTGCATAGTCCAAGATAACTTAACCTCACGTCTGTATTCCCCCAGCACGGAAGAGGAAGGTGACAGTGAAGGGTGTGCCCCATCCCTTCGAGGGCACGACCTGAAAAGTTGCACACATCACGACTGCTCATATCTCTTCAGCTGTAACTAGATCACATGGTCACACCCAGCTGCAAGGGAGCCACAAAATATTGTCTCTGTTTTGGCTGGCTGTGTGCTCAGCTAAATAATCGTATTTCCTATTACTGCAGAAGAAGGGGATAATAGATATTAGGGAGCAACTAGTGGCTTTAGGCCAAATATTATATTAAACACCCACCCATCCTCAAGGTCAATGCTATAAACTAGTAGTTTTCAAAGTGTGGCCTCTGGACCAGAGGTGTCAGCATCACCTGAGAACTTGATAAAAATTCAAATTTTCCCAACCCTTCCTAACCCCCATCAATCCCTGAATCAGAAACTCTGGAAGTGGAGCCCAGCAATCTGAGTTTTAACAAGCCTCCAGGTGCTTCTGATGCCTGCTAAGGTTTGAGAACCACTGGTCTAGGGCATGCTTTTCCAAACAGCCAGGTGGGAGGCTGGGCCTTGGGGGAGGAGATGAGTCAGGAAGGCCCAGGAGTACTCAGCTCCTTGACTGACCCTTGACTGCTCTGGTCCTTATGAAGTCGCTCCCTGCAAATCTTTCTTGTGGAGGCCCTGCTCAGTGACCCAGCAGCCGGGGCCATGCTGTTTGGTGGGAAGATGGTGGGATTACAGGTGACCTTTCCCAGCAGCATACTGCACTGTTTTGTGAGCCATTTTTCTCTTATGTACAATGAGCCAAGGGCAGGGAGGGAGAGCAAATGACCTTGTCGATCTCCAGCCCTGCCATCTTGCAGTTCTGTGCATGGCTCTGCTTGCTTGCTGGAGTCATGGTTTCATCCTTCCCCACCAGTAGCAGAGATGGTGCAGTCTGGAGCTTAAAAACAAACACCCCTGAGTTAGACAGAGTTTAGATTTGAACCAAGCTAGCCTCACTTGTCAGCTGTGTGACCTTGGGCACGTTGCTTAACTTCTCTGAGTCTCAATTTCCTCACCTGGAAAGTGAAGATAATAAAGTTCATCCACTGGACTGTTTTGGGGATTAAATGAGAGGTGTATGTGTGGAGAACACATAGCATAATGCCTGGCATGAGGTGAATGCTGAGTAAGTGTAGCTAGTTCCGTGGCGTGTATTTTGTACTTCGCTGGGACACATATCAATTGCACAACTGTTTCTTTCCACGTACCTCTCTTTACGTGGGAAATCTTTGTCATGGGATTATTTTCTCTTTTGTGAGCTCTTACAAACCTCAGTAAAGAGATGCCAAGTCGATACATAATTTTCTGGAAATCTCAAGGCTTCCTTACACAGAAAAAGGCACAACTCTATTAGTAATGCTGCCTTACACACAAACATCCACAGACTCCTTCAGAAACATTTCACTTGAGCCTTCTGTGTAAGGGAAAGGCAGCTTTGTTCTTATTTTACAGATAAGGACACAGAAGCACAGGAAGATAAGGCGGCTGAAACAAGGTCACCCGGCAAGTTGACGGGGAGCCTCGATTCCAGCATTCATTACGAGTTGGATGGCTCCACAGAAACCAAGCTTCAGCTATATTGTAAAAAATCTGTTCTTTTCTGTTTCTCCCAACAGCCTATAAACTCCTTGCATCTCCCCGTCCTCACATTACCTTTGGATCCCAAGAACCTGGCATGGAGCAGGTGCTAAGCAAATGTTTATTAAATGAAAAATGAAGAAAAGAAATAAAGTCTTTGGATTCCTACCTACACCAGGGCTCTTTGCATTTTATGCACCGCTTCTCTTTTGCAAGTGTTTGGAATCATGGC
>RJWJ010002319.1:0-103747 GCA_004363605.1 Indri indri
CCCCGCCTCCTCCACGCAGGGCACGCAGCCCCTCCTCCTCTCACGCAGGGCACGCGGCCCCTCCTTCACTCACGCAGGGCATGCAGCCCCTCCTCCTGTCATGCAGGGCACGCAGCGCCCCTCCTCTCATGCAGGGCACATGGCCCCGCCTCCTCTCACGCAGGGCACGCAGCCCCGCCTCCGCTCATGCAGGGCACAGGACCCCTCCTCCTCTCACGCTAGGCATGACGCCACAGGACATGATGGGCACTACGCCCCCTGCTGGCCATCGCAGGCACAGCAGCCCCTCCTTCACTCACGCAGGGCATGCAGCCCTGCCTCCAGTCACGCAGGGCACGCAGCCCCTCCTCCTGTCACGCAAGGCACGCAGCGCCCCTCCTTCACTCACGCAGGGCACGCAGCCCCTCCTGTCACGTAGGGCACGCAGCGCCCCTCCTCTCACGCAGGGCATGTGGCCCCGCCTCCTCTCATGCAGGGCACGTGGCCACACCTCCTCTCACGCAGAGCACTCTGCACCCCTCTTCACCTCCTCTCACGCAGGGCACACCTTTCACCTTGCACACACCAACAGCAGCATGGAGGGGTTTTGTTTATTTAATTTTTCACTAAGTATTTATTTTAATCCAAAGACCTTGCCTCATACAAAATGTCATTGTAGAAACAATAGCAGAATCCAACGTTTCGATCCATGCAGCATATGGTGGCCCCACCTCCTCTCACGCAGGACATGCAGCCCCTCCTCATGTCACGCAGGGCAGGCAGCGCCCCTCCTCTCACGCAGGGCACGCTGCCCCGCCACATGTCACGCAGGGCACGCAGCGCCTCTCCTCTCACGCAGGGCACGCTGCCCCGCCACATGTCACTCAGGGCAGGCAGTGCCCCTCTCTCACGCAGGGCACGTGGCCCCACCTCCTCCACGCAGGGCACGCAGCCACGCCTCCTTTCACGCAAGGCACGCAGCCCCGCCTCCTCACGCAAGGTATGGCGACCCCGCCTCCTCCACGCAGGGTGCGGTGGCCCTGCCTCCTCACGCAGGGCACAGCGGCCCCACCTCCTTCACGCAGCCTGCGGCGGCCCCGCCTCCTCCACGCAGCGTGCGGCAGCCCCACCTCCTCATGCAGGGCAGGGCGGCCCCGCCTCCTCTCATGCTAGGCATGGCGCCAAAGGACATGATGGGGCCTCCGCCCTCTGCTGGCCATGGTGGAAACTGCAGCCCTCAGCACTCACAGAGTAGGACGGGTGGTCTGCCCCCTACTGGACGGCGCAGGCACAGCAGCCCTCGGCTGGTCATGCTAGAGCAGGTGAGCCTGTCACTGGCTCCTGCATCTACTGTTCTAGCATCAGAGCACTCAGGGCGGCCTGTGAGCCGGCTCCTGTGAGGCCTGTCTTATGACTGCATCACAAACTGTCTCCTTGTGAAAACAGAAGTTCTGCAACTGTGTGACCAAAGCCTTGGCAAGGCAAATCACACTTAAGTGTTCATGGAGTAAACTAGCGAAATGAATGTCACAGGATTCAGCCCAGGGCACTCAAAACAGTCACTGTTTGTTTGAGGAAGATATTTGACCCTGGGGGGGAAAAAAGACGTGACGCTCAGAGGGAATGGGAAGATGTCTTCTGGCGGCTAAACTGTAAACCTGACCCTGACACCTGTCCAGCAGCTCTGTTTCCTTTGTGCAGGTGAGAGGACTTCATGGAGGACCCCTGTCCAACTCCCTTCCCCTAAGGTCCCTCTTCCTATCGAGTCACCTGCATTTTTTTCCCCTCCCACATCTAGTGGCCACCAATCCTTCCAGGCCCCATTTTCTCTTTTCCTCCTACCACACCCTGCGCACCCCAAGTCAATCGACCTAGGCAGACTGCAGCTGGAGAAAAACCGAAGTATTTGGATGCAGGTAGATCTACATGGATTGGAGTCCAGACTTACCACTTACCTCCTACCTGTGTGACCTGGTTGGAGCACATACCCTGACTGACAGGGATCCAGGGACACAAGGTAAAACTCTCACCACCTTCCCACCTTGTTGGGAAGACAGAGCAAGAATACACAAAGCTAGTGGGATATTTTGGTCTTAAGTAACACAGATTTCTGGGGACAAAAACATTAAAGATACTTCAAACACTGATCTGCATTTTTTTATCCTTGGGTCTGTCTGATTTTCACTGTGTTGATCATACTGAACATCATGCACATAAACGGACAAAAGGTGAAAGAGCCTGCCTTGGAAGGCTCTTCTAATTCTTACGATTATGTGATTTTTTTATAGGACACACAAATTAACTTCCATATTAAATATGTACTCATTATCAAATTGGTTTTAACTGATCACCACTTGCATGCTCATATAGTAGCAACATTCGTTGCGTGTTGGGCAGATGGGAGGGGGAGGAGGGGATGGGCATGTTCACACCTAATGGGTGCGGTGCTCACTGTCCGGGGGATGGACATGCTTGAAGCTCTGACTCAGGTGGCGCAAAGGCAATATAAGTAACCTAAACATTTGTACCCCCATAATGTGCTGAAATAAAAAAAAATTTTAAAAAGATTTACATTTAAAAAGCAATTATATAATCATAAAGAAAATACAACAAAATATTCTGAAATAATCCTTGGATTGAAGAGGGCTTTGTATGCATCATATCAATTTTTTTCCCTTATGAACTCTTATATCTCACATATCAAATATAGAATCCATCAAAGATTGACATACAAAATAAATACATTTTAGAAAAATAAAAAATATGCCACATTATAGGTAAAACATTAAGATCTATAATAATTAAAGAGATCTTACCAAATAAAAAAACAGACGAGCAACTACTATAGCTCGATAGGAAAAACTCAAGAGGCAAAAGCAAGTTGTTCATAAAATAAGCACCAGCAAAATGAAAAAAAAATGTTCACCCTTAACAATAATTAAAAAAAGGAATTTGAAAAAGTCTGATTGTCATTGGTTGCTCAGGAGGTTTGAGTCTATGCATTGTTAGGAAATAGGTCCAATGAAAAAGATGGGTAATCCTATAATGTTTAGGAGAGTGGAACATAAATTGTTAGTACCATTTGGGAACCAAATAATGTTCTACTGATTTAAATTTAAATACAGTTTTTATTTTAACTGAATATTTCTTCATCTGGAAACTTATTCTATAGAAATCCTTACAGAATTTAAAAAGAATGTTCCTACAGCCTCAGATTTAATGTCAAAATTTTAAAGACAATCTAAATGTTGAGAGTGATTTAATAAATGTATACTGTAATTACATGATGCAGAATAACGCTACTGAGAAAGAGGTAGAGTACAAAAATTAAAAAAAGAAAAAAACAAACAAAGACATAAAAAGAAAAAGATAAGGCCTGGTTCACACTTGTAATCCTCACACTTTGGGAGGCCAAGGTGGGAGGATCACTTGAGGCCAAGAGTTCAAGACCAGCCTGAGTAACATAGGTAGATCCAATCTCTATTAAAAAAAAATTAGAATAATCACTCCAGTGTGGTGGTATATGCCTGGAGTCCTAGCTACTTGGGAGGCTGAGGTAGGAGGATCACTTGAATAAAAAAAAAAAAAAAAGAGGCCAGGCGCAGTAGCTCATGCCTGTAATCCTAGCACTCTGGGAGCCGACGTGGGAGGACTGCTTGAGTTTAGGAGTTCAAGACCAGACTGAGGAATAGCCAAGACCCTATCTCTACTAAAAATAGAAAAATTAGCCGAGTACGGTGGCACATGCCTGTAGTCCCATCTACTTGGGAGACTGAAGCAGGAGGATCGCTTGAGCCCAGGAGTTTGAAGTTGCACTGAGCTAGGCTAACACTATAGCACTCTACTCAGGGCAATGGAGTGAGACTGTCTGAAAAAAAAAAAAAAACCCAGAAAGGAAGAAAGAAAAAGACTAAAAAACAAACAAACAAGAGAGTACTAAACAGTTTACATTATATTTTTTGAAAAAATATACTGAGTACAATATGACATTCCATTTGATCCTGGAATAGAAAAATGACATTAATGAAAAATTAGAAAACCCAAATAAAATCTGTACCTAATAGTATTTTTTTTTTTTTTTAGAAACAGTCTTGCTCTGTCACCCAGATTGGAGTACAGAGGTGCAACCATAGCTCACTGCAGCCTCAGCCTCCTGGACTCAAATGATCCTCCAGCCTCAGAGTAGCTGGGACTACAGGCACGAGCCACCACGCCGAACTAATTTTTTTTTTTTATTTTTTGTAGACACAGGATCTCCCTATGCTGCCCAGGGTGGTCTGAAACTCCAGGCCTCAAGCAATCCTCCTGCCTCTGCCTCTCAAAGCGCTGGTACTACAGGCACGAGCCACCACGCCTGGTCCTGTACTTAACAGTATTATACTACAAACGTTATTTTCTTCATGTTGATAAGCATTGATATGTAAGGTGTCGACAGGGGAATCTAGTTGAAAGACATACAGGAATTCTCTGTACTATCTTGCAACTTTCTATAAATCCAAAATTATTTTACATAGTATTTCTTTAAATAAAAAGTTTTGTAAAAATAGGCATGATATAATTTCACTGTCTTTTTAGCTAACAGATTATTTCTGGAGTGGGAGGATACACAGATATGACTTTCTACAAACACAATTTTATCTGTTTTCACATATATGTTTTTAAACAGTAATGCATTGGTTTTTATGACATTAAGATAAGTCCATTTCATAAAAATAAAGATTGTAGGATAGAAAAGAGTACTAGTTGCATATTATTAGAGGAAAAAATATGTGCAATATAATATCTAATTATGCTATTATAAATACAGACGTCACCACTGTCAAAGATAAACACCTCCAATCATGAGTTAAGGTATGAAAACATTTTATTCAGTAACTGCTGACAGTAGGGGAAGGAGCAGAGAGCAATTCCAATTCGCACAGAGGTGACGGGGCGTTATAGAGGCAAAATGAGGGAGTCTAGAGGGACAATGAGCCGGGGGTTCATGTGAGTCTGGGAAGTGAAGAGTTGCAGGTGGTCAGCCAGCGTGAAAGCGATGAGGCCATCTGTGTCTGGGAGCAGCCAGTTACGGAAGTCGGGGTTCGGTCCTCCCACAGAGACTGGGGTTGGACTACTGGTCCTTCCTGACAATTACATTTCAAACGAATGGCTTTCAGGTTATTGAAAAGACACTTCTTTCTCCTATACTCCTGGGTTGTAGGAGATATATGTATATTTACAAGGATTTATAATTGTAAACCATCCTAAGTAAATGCTCTAAGAAGGGAGGCCAGAGGCCTATGGTCAGATGTTGGCAGGAACAAACCACAAACTTTTATGATAGTCTTGAGCTTTTTCAGACAGAAATGTCAAAGGGGGCTGGGTGGTCCCAGGGACAAGGTCTTTGGCTGCTAGAAGCCATGTCACAGTTTGGTCATCTCTAGTGCAGCGGTTTGAATGGAGTGTTCCTTCAGAGGGTTTTTGCAATTCTCACCATGTAGAGAAAAATGAATCGATACGCATACTTCAGAATATGATTGTAGTTATCCCTGAATATCCTCCAGGGATTGGTTCTGGGACCCTTACACGCCGTCATCCTCCACCCACGGGTTCCCCTGTGGAGATGGAGAATGGCCCGTCGGTAGTTGCTTGAACCCACAGATGTGGGACCGGTGGCTATGGAGGGCAGACTGTATGAGGGTGATGGACTCATGATTTCCTGTTTTGTGTGTTCAGGCACTTTTATACTACGGTGCACGTGTAACAATGATATAGATAGCAATTCCAGACAATTTCTGTGTATTTATGAAGCATTTTGTACGTATTCTTATTTTTTCCTGGACTTGTCTTCTTTTAATTATGAGAAATTTCAAACATATACGCAAGTGAAAAGAGTAACACAGATCCCAAGGATGGATCAGTCGTTTTCAACAGTCATCAACGTGTGGCCAGTCTTGTTCCACCTGCCCACGCTGGTCCTGACCTCCTTCGCCTACACTTTTTTGAAGCTAATTATATCATTTAAAGACATCATATCATTTCATCCGAAGGTATGTTAGGTTGGGACAAGGAGGAGGGGAAACAGACGGTTTCTCTAAGGGGTTTCGATTGAGAAACAGATGGCACTAGGAGATGCTTTGGCTACAATAGTGGGAACAAAGTGGGTCTCCAAGAACTGACCAACCAGAAAGAGGTAGAAAAGGCCACGAAGTGGAGATATGACCAAGGCCACAAATGAGGGTCTTTGGAGCTTGTGTACAAGTAAGGTGACAGTGTCTTTAAATGAACTACCCTCAGTAACAGAGTAAAAATCACACCCACCAGCTCCATGACAGTTTACAAATACTATGGCAACCCCCGGAAATTGCCTTACAAGGATAGACAAGGGCAGCATTGGCCTGGGAACCCAGAACCAGGGAACAGGCCCTGACATCTGAGCCCCACAAATGTAGGCATTTCAACATAGAGTCTAAAAGATAAGGAGTCTTTTTTAAAAGAGCAGTAATACCATAATCATCACCCTTAAAAAATTAAATGTAATTTCATTGTCATCTAATATACCTTATGTTTTCGAAATTCCCAGGCAGTTTCATAGTTTCTATTTTTCAGAATTGGTTTGTTTAATTCAGGATCCAAACAAGACCTACATATTCGTGTATTGTTTTGTAAATGCTAGTAAGTAATTCTAGGGATAGAAGTGATCATGTATTTACACACGCCCTCATATTACAGATGAGAAAAACAACATTTGAAGAAGTTATAAATTACTTCTCATGGGCTGATGAACTCAAGAGTGGCAGAGTATGACTGAAATCATTTAGCATCAGGAAAAAATGTTAGTAGGTTTGTGAATCACCCACAGATGCACAGTGGTGTAAGTCCTGGGGCGGGGGGGTGACACCAGGGAGTCGGTGCCTTGTGACGAGACAGACAGAATACATCCCTGCACGGTGCTCTGATGGCCAAAACTTGCCCTTCCTCTACATTTATTTGTTCTTTACCCAGAAAATATTAAAATTTTAAAATACATTATATTAAAACATTATTATAGTTTAGAGAAAACTGAAAACAGAAGCATCGCCCAGTTTGTCATTGAAATCCCATCAGGGGAAATAATCCCCGTAGCTTTGATTATTTCCTTTAACCTGGGGGTGGGGGGCAAAACTGATGGAATCAGCCTTGGTTGGGAGGGGGCAGACTTGAGAAGGGATTACCTACCCTCAGAGGTGCAAATTAACACAAAAATCTATTCTTACACTTTGATTTCATGCTCTGGACTAATGACTTTAAATTATAATTAGTAGGGCAGGGCACAGTGGCTCACACCTGTAATCCCGGCACTCTGGGAGGTCAAGGAGGGAGGATTCCTCGAGGTCACAGTTCAAGACCAGCCTGAGCAAGAGCAAGATCCCGTCTTTACTAAAAAGAGAAACATTAGCCGCGTGTGGGGATGTGCACCTGTAGTCCCAGCCACTCGGGAGGCTGAGGAAGGAGGATTGCTTGAGCCCAGGAGTTTGAGGCTACAGTGAGTATGAGGACAATGCTGCACTCTACCCTGGTGACAAAGTGAGACCCCCATCTCAAAAAAAAAAAAAAAAAAAAAAAAAAAAAAAAAAAAAAAAAAAAAAAAAAAAAAAAGAACTAAAGAAACTAGAGAAAAGACCAAACATGTTCAGTAGAGATAGGGAAGGTACATATACTTTGATAGCTACACTGAATTTCTAGAGATGAAAATTCAAATGTCTGAGATTAAAGATCTTGATGTGATTAATGGCAGATTAGAAATTATGGGGGAAAACAGAAAAAAATGGCTTTGTGATGGGGAAAAATACTTTTCTAAACATATTTCCTCATCTCTAAAATAGGAGTAATTGTGGAATCTGTCTCGTAGAGTTATCATGAGTATTAAAAGGATACAATGAATAGTGAACCGTCAGTGTAACAATACAGCCGAGTGGTTAAATGTGTGGACTCCAGAATTAGATTACGTGGGCATGAATCCCAGTTCCACAATTTAGTATCTGTATGGCCTCAGGCTAGTTACCAAACTTTGTCTAGTAATAATAGTACTTAACTCAGGATTGTTGCGAGGGTTGATTTCTGTATTACTGCATTGATTACAAGTATTTCTATATTTAGTAGTGTCTTGTATAAAGTAAGTGCTCAAAAAATGCTGGTTGTCACCATTATTTGTTATTATTATTTGACACATGGAACCATCCAGAACAAGTCAGATACTTTTAAGAATTTGAAAATGACTTCATTCTAGGAAATTAACAACCCTTAGATCTTTTTACCATTTCTCAGTGGTCAGTTTTTAGACTCCTCACCCTTGCTGTCAACTTTGGAGGTGTTACCATTTATGTTACTATCCTTTAACACGTGATGTCCATATCTGATCAGCAACTAATGGGGCAGAGCTATGAGCCTCTCTGTTCCTCACTGCTTTGCTTTGAACACTCTACTTCTATTAATGCACCTCTTTCTATGTGTCATTGTTCATAACATTGTCATGTTTCAGTCCGAAACCTCAGTTCTTGGCGTGCTCATGGCCAAAGAATGACCAGACACACCAAAGTAAGGCAAGCACAAAAATGAGGTTTATTGAGGAGAGAAAGATAGGGTTATAGGGCAAGAGCAAGATATAGGTTTACAGACCACGGTACATACGCCATAGATGGCGACCGGACCCACTGTCACAGCTAAGGGAGATCCAAAGGAAGGGCAAAGAGAGAGGTTGGTTATGGTCTGTGTCTTCTTTTATAGTGGCTGGATTGGGACCTCCCTCGTAGTTCAGAGGTCACCATGGAACCACTTTGATTGGACAGTTGAGAGTCACCTGACGAGAGTCTTAACTAGGCCATTACTTGTGGCATAGGTATAGCATGCAAGGAAGGAGTGTGCACAAGATGAATAAGCTACTCCCATAACTTTCCAGGAGAAAAAAAAAAACTCCTCCAAGTATACAAAATCTGCTACGAACATCATGAAATACAAATTACAGTTTTATTTGTTCAAGAGCAGTGTGAAAATCACAAAACTCTCATCAAAATAGAAAGAACAATGACATAGTACCACCACCTTGTAACTGACAACGATATGTTAATTGGCACCATCTCTACCAGACTGGTATTGAGCCTGCCGATAGGTATGAGTTTATTAATTCCTGTGCTCACATATGTTTAACGATGTTTGGTAAACTGATTACTTACTCTCTTTTATTCCTTCTTGTTTCCTTAATTACGGCCTAACATGGTGGAGAGATCGTAAAGCCACATAAAGCCACGTATGCCTCCAAAATATTTCAGTGGCACTGTGCCTATGCTATCTAGGGCCTCACTGTTGCTCAGCAATCTGAAACATTTTATTTTTGTTTTCTCGACTTCCTATCACTTTAGCCTATTGACTGTTAATCCTTCTCCACCTGCTGTTTTCTTAGTAAATAAATCATAGCTTGAACGTATGAGGAAATAGCTACATAAGAGTGAAGAGAGTTGCCTGTGGTCATGCAACTAATTCATGACAATTTGAAGACTAGAAACAAGGTCTTCTGACTCTAGTTTCAAATTCCCACTACCATGGGCCATGTATGTGGGCTGAATTCACCTATGACATGAGATTTTTCTCATTTTTTTTTTTTTGGCAGTTCCTGAATTTCTTGTATTTTCTCCCTTTTGTTTCAGACAAAGCTCTGTTCCTCTAACTCACTCTTGAACTGAAATCTCTTAATGTGGTGTTTCCCAAAGTGCAGGGGCAGCACCACCGAAGGTATGGCAGATGATTGGAGTGGTTATGTAGATGTGGCATTGAATGACATTTAAGCACACAATGAGAAAGCCGCTTTATCCAACGCTCTTTCAATCCTTCTGCTAAGGAGAAAGTCTCATTTTTGTACAAATGTTTAACCCCTCTCTAACATTGCTCCTGTCCCTTTTTAATAAAAATCTTTCAACCTCAAGCCTGCAGACTTAGCACAACCTTTTCTAGCTAGCATTTAATAGTATTGCTTTGCTTTTGTGGTGGTTGTTTTCATTTATGGCAAATGATGCTCAATTTCCGTTTTTAGTTTTCTATTTTAGTAAGAAAGTGAATCTGATTACAAATAAAATATTGAGTAAATCCTATAAATGGTTGTATACGGATAGGCTGAAACCAAAAATCTTGGAGAAAGTGCTTGAGTGACCAACTCTGGGAAGCACCGTGTGGGTGCAATCTGTCACAGATGGTCGTCTATTGCAATCATGTTTCTCCTGGGCCACAAGGAGCAATCAAGGGCTGAGATGGTAACTCTCCAGAGTCCCCTCCTCCCTTTGCAACCTAGGTAAGTAAAACTCCTCCTTAGTTGCTATTGTCATTTTTGATTTCTAATTCTCAGAGTGTTGTTTCTAATGGCACTGACTCTGAACTGTGTGGTTTGCAGTTTTATTCCTCTCCATTTGCTCAACCCTTCAGGAATCTTTGTTCCGTCAGTCTTCTGCTGCTTCCAAAGTAAGGGAGAATTTTTTTCCCCCATCTGGAAGTGGTTATGACTCTTTTGGCTAATCTTGCATGGTCCTGTGTAACACATACTAGTACTCTGAGTCAAATGCAAAGAATGTTAATTTACAAATATTTTAAATACTCTAACCCCTGGGGTAAGAAAATCATTCCTTTAAGCTCCTTTGGCAGAAAGTCCCAGGTACCTAACTTCTAATTTTTTACCCATCTCTGATCTAATGTTCCAATCGCATTACACAGTGTAATTTAAAGAGTACATTTTTTTGCTACCTTGCTTTCACTATAGTTGAATCCATACACCTATCTCTGTGGTTACTTTTTTACAGTGTTCACTGAAACTTAATATGCTTTCCTCTGACCACCCCCCCCCAATACATTAAGTCCATAATGAGGCTATAAACCAGGAGTGAGAATTGAGGAGGTAGGATCATAGACATGATTAAAATAAACAGTAACCATGAATTTGGTAACCCCCAAATGTTTGCCCAACCTCTACTTTGGGAATAGATTCATTAAATCTTGTATTTAATATAGTGAAGTGTCACTTTCATTGAACTATTAAAAAAAAAAGAAGTTCCTCAAATTACACTTTGAAGGACAGTAATATTTTCAGGTTTACAGCTATCACCTCACATTTTCTGCAGATTGTACTGTGTATTTTGTGATGTATGATAAAACACATCGTGAACTCTAAGAAACCTTCCGTATTTGTAACCTTCTGTGAATGTCTGTGTGTGAAAGACAGTGATATATTGCTAGCATCTGGGAATAGAAAGACATGTAATAAAAATGAAAAGATAAAGATATAACAAAACTATTTTAGAATGTGTGTGTTGTGTGGGTAGAAAGATGGCAGAAGGGCAGGGAATATAGTTATATACTCAAATATTTATAATAAAAAATTAAAGGGTACCAAAATACAAGTATATTCATCCATTAATTTCTTGAGGGCAAGGTCCCTGATAATTTCTACACATTCATTTTTTATTCTAGGGCTGAACACAATGCGAGACACACAATGGGAATTTAACATATACTTATTAAATTAATGAATGAATATGAACAAAATGCTATGGGAACACAGAAGAGGGAATGCTTGACATTCTGGGGATAATGGGAGTGGGTGCACTGGTGGGAGAAGGGGCCAAGGGGTAGAGATGTGTAGCAGAGACCAATTGTCCCCCATCGTCCATTCTCCCCTTACTTTGTAGTAATAGTTCCCTTCATTTTTAGCTGGACACATTTACCAACCTCCTTTACTGCTCGGTATCCCTGTGACTAAGTTCTGGCCAATGGAATGTGAACAAAAGCGATGTGTGCACCTTTCAGGTCGTTGAAAGGTATGTGCACGCCCTTTCTTTCCCCTTTATCCCACTAACCACTGGCCAGAAATGGACTTGGTGATGAGCCATCTTAGACTACGTGGAGAGGGCAAATCCCTATGATGCAGCCCAAAGGAGGAGTCTGGGTCCCTGACAACATTTGGAGGAGAGCCACCATAGCAAGAGGACTTTATGTGAGAAATAAACTTCTGTTTCGTTTAAGCCAGTGGTTATTCTGGGTCTCTGTTGCAGGGGCTAAGTTTACACCCCAACAAATACAAGCATCAAGAAAGGCTTTTATAGAGGTGATGCTTGCACTGAGTTTCAAAGGTTGAGTTAGGAGCTCACCGGGTGGACGAAGAGGGAAAGGCTTCCAAGACCGAGGAAACAACGTGTACAAAGAAACTAGAGTTTGCGGACTGGCTTACGGACGCCAAGCTTGAAGCTGGAAAGGCAGGCCGGGGCCAGGTCGCAGAAGACGCTGTCCCGCCTTGCTGAAAGGTTTGGATTTTACTTTGTGGACGAGAACATACTATGTGGTAGGTGTGTAGGAGGATGGAAGGAAGACGCCAATATCACAATTCACATGCAAACTAAGCAGGGATGACTAATCTGTTTTATGGGAGAGGGAACAGAAATCCAGAGAAATTAAAATCCTTTTCTATGTTAGAGACAGAGGTGGAATTATAACTGGTAGCCTGTCAACTATACCAGAGTTTCTCAGACTGTGTTCTTTGGACTGACTGCATCAGAATCACCGGAATTACCTGGAAAAAACATAAATTCTTAGGCCCCACCTTACAATCACCAACTCCCATCTCCAGGGATGGGTTCCAGGAATTCGCATTTTTAACAAGGACTTTAGGTGCCTGAGAGTTGAAACCACTTAACTATAGAGCAGACTGCCTCAAAAATATCACAGGTGTTTTCAAACAAAGCCAAGTGCAAGCCCTCAGGCCCAGGCGCTCAAACTGCGAGGGCCCTTTGGCGTCCAGGGGCTGAAACCGGCGTCCCGGGCCCTGGCGGAAGCGCAACTCCCGGGCGAGAAGCAGCGCCCGCCAAATCCCGCGGGAACGTGCCGCGCGCAGCGCACATTCCCGCCCCCAGCTCCCGGTTGCCATGGAGACCCGGGACTCGGACCGGCTGAGGCGAGGGACCGGGGAGCCTACCCCTACCGCGGCCCGACCCGCCAGTTCCGGGACCCCGCGCTCACCGCTCTCCACTGCCGAGTCCTCAAAGGCCTCCGGCGCGAGGCCCGGCGAGGCCCGAGGCGCGCCCTCCTCAAGGAACCAGAGCGAAGCGAGCGCCAGAGGCCGCGACCCCCCGCCCCGAGCGCTGCGGTGGAAGTGGCTGCATTTGAACCAAACGGCCTTCGCGGGCCGCCGCCCCAGCCCCGCCGTCCCCGGGCTCCCGAGGGCCTGTTACCGCCACCAGCCTCCGGTGCCCCACGGGCAGCGGCCGCCGCGTCTCCGTCCCTAAAGCCCCCGGAGACGGCCGTCCTCGGGTAAGGGAGGCTAGGCGGGCGCCCGCGCGGGCCGCGGTGAACGTCGCTCGTCGCCTTCGAGGCGATTCTCCCGCCCTCTCAACACCCCCACCCCCCTTTTTTATGGGTGTGGAAGTTTCGTGGCGACTGTCGGGTAGGAAGTGCGGGATGCTGGAGTCGGCCGGTAAATGCCGACTTGGTCTTTAGGGCCACCGCGGGGGGCCGCCGAGCGGGTGCGGCGGAGTCTGACTCACGGAGGTAACTCTCGCTCCGCAGAGACCGTGCTCGCGGCGAAAGGGAAACCGTTTCCGGGAACATCCGAGCTGTGATTCCAGCCGGAGTTACCGGCGACAGAGTGGCGGCGAACATGCTGAACGCGGCGAGCGAACTGCAGCTGTCGAGCCACGACCACGCCGCGCGCGCCCCGCCCGCTGCCCTGGCACCGCCAGGCGACGCCGCGTCCAGCGAGAAGAGCTCACCTGGCGCGTCCGAAAAACCCGGCTATGCGGACTCCGTCTACGTGATGGCCGCGAACATTTTTCAGGGTATTCGGATCGAAAAGTCGCCGGAGAAAGTCTTGATCAAGTATGGGAGCGAACCGCTGCTGTCCTTCGCCGAGTCTGAGGATGAGTCCTTTCGGCGCTCGTCCTACGAGCTGGCCTTCAGCGCCCTGAAATGTGAGTTGTCCCGGCCTTGATTTCGGCACTGCGAGAAATAACGGGAGCACGTGTGGAAGGTGCACCCCACACACCCACGCACACCGGTTTCCTTTGTGCTCACGTCCCTGCCTTCGGTCGTTTGTGAAAGTCACGGAATTAGGAGAGGTCCAGTGAAACTAGCTCTTTCAGGCCGGCACCGGTTTTTACCGCAGGTTCCCGGTGCCTAGCACGGTGTCCGGTCCTTAGCAGGTGTGGTGCACAGCCGTGCAACTGAACGGGGAACCGATCTGATCGGTAGGGAGAATGAGAATCCATTGAACTACCGATTATCGTTCCCCTCTCCCTGCGTATTTCTTTCTTTCCCTGTGTTTACACCTTGCATTTTAGTTTAACAGCTTACGCAAATGTAAAACCGGTAGGGGAGGGTGGGGGAGGGTGGGGAAAGGAACAGGCAGATGAGATAAAAAGAAAAGGTGCAATATTTTAAAAACAAATCTTTAAACTAAATCAACCCCAATTAAGATGATCGCATTTATAGCCAGTAGCTTTAGTTCTGGGAGCCCAACTTTGGTATAATTCCCCTTTCTAATTGCCTCCGGGGTTTGAGACTCTGGCTTCAGATTTCCTCAGTGGTGGTTAATTATCAACCAGTAAGTGTGGAGTTGACTCTTGGAAATAACCAAATCTTGTTACTATGAGGAGAACAGTCAAAGGGCCTGAAGTCGGTTTTTTTTGTACTAGCTGTGACTGTAAACTTTATATTGGTTTATAAACTGATTGAATGTAGTTCCAGAAATGTTTCGTATTAGCAACACGGCTAAAATGATGAGCAATATGGCATACTAAAGAGACACCTTGAAAAAGGTAACGCTTACTTGCATGATTTCCACTAAGTATCCATACTTAGTGGTCATCGCACATCTTGCACATGGGAGACAGTTCAGAATTGCTCGGTTGAATTAAAATATCCCATTGGTTATTTAGACATGAATATGCATTTTTGGTTGTCTGCAGAGATGATGCAGCTTAACTCTGAAGCCAGGAATTTGTCATCATAGAGAAAAATTTGTATGTGAAGATGAACTTTCTCTTTAGTTTTTATTTGTTTTCTCCTGCTCAGGATTTTTTTTTTCTTTTTAAGTCTGTCTTACCCATTTTTCCTCCCTCCAGTTTGATCTTTCTAATCCTGTGTCATCCCTCTCCTTCTCCTTTCCCTCAACCAAAGTGTTGCACTTTATACATTGAATCCAATGAACATTTTTACATTCTTTTATTTGCAACAAGGAAATGCAGACTGGGCAGCTGTGTTGAGTAATTGGTAATGTTAATGCTAGAATTCTCTTATAGGGAATTAGTTTTCCTAATAGAATATTGAATCCTTAGAAATCAATAATTAAAGGCTGAATTATTATTCTATTAAAATTAATGCATTAACTAGATGGTTCTTATAGTGATGTCTGTAATAAATTTTTTCTTCCTCTCAATCTTATTTTCTGTTTTATGAAAGATCTTGTGACTGATCTTTCTTAATGACCCAGAAAATCCCACTAAGATAAATTATTGTCATAGGCTTTTATAAACCTGCTTTTCCTTGAAACATTCATTTTTATAAGTTCAGATTATAACAGAAGATGGCATTGGTTGTTTACTTGTTAAAAATATTATTTTATTATAATAATACAATCTTGGTTTAAATGATCATGTGAGTAATTTCTGAATATGAAAATGGAATAAAATCAGAATTCCTAGGGCAGTGAGTTTCCCAAGGTAATTAAGAGCCTGCTATTTTACTTTTAAAATATTGGAGGCTCTTGTGCATTTTACTTTTATCTTCTGCATTGTCAGTGTTGTGGTAATACTTTCACATGTGATATTTTGTAAACTCACATCTGGTTTATGCGTATAGGTTCAGGGAATCCTGGTTCAGAAAAGAAAACTTAGTATTTCTTCCCTAACATTTTAGAGGAGTAGTAAAGCTGCAAAGGTTATAGAACAGATTAAAGGGAGTTTGGGTAATGGTCCCTTTTGTTTGTGAGTTAGGATTAATGGTCCCTTTTGTTTGTGAGTTTGTGAACAGGTAACTAGATAACATTACCATAATGTTTAAGGAGGTAGAAGGAGAAGAAAAAGAACAGAAAATCTCTTAATTATACAGATGTTAAGTATATTCTTTGGTTGTGTTTTATACTCAGTTTTATTGTTTGTTCCTTTATGGATATCTGTGCTTGTCTATAAGCTCTTTCAAGGCAGGAAGTCTATTTATCTGATTAACCTTTTAAGGGTTTAAGGGCTTAATGTTTTTTGAAATGGAGACTGCCACTAGTCCTGCTTTACCAAATAACCCCAAGGTCAGTTTAGTGCTAACGGAGGAAGAATTACTAATGTAGAGTAGCCTGTTGAGTTCTGTCAAACAACTAGAGTACTAGTAGCTAATTTATCTTAAGGAATCTGTATTTTTTGAGGAATTCTAAATATTAAAAAAGAAGGAAAACTGGTGCAGTGGTTTCTTAAAAAAAAAATGAATGAATAACAACTTGAGGAAAGAGAACTGAAATTGCTGATTTTTTTCCTGGTTTCATTCTTTCTCTAGCTTCTCTAGTTGTATATTGTAGGTGGTGAACTTTGACTCCCAGGAACTGATTGTGACATTAAGTTGGTTAGTTCAGAATCATATAATCTGGTTATAGCTTTGGGGAGGCCAGGCATGGTGGCTCACACCTGTAATCCTAGCACTCTGGGAGGCGGAGGTGGGTGGATCGTTTGAGCTCAGGAGTTCAAGACCAGCCTGAGCAAGAGCAAGAATCCGTCCCTACAAAAAACAGAAAAATTAGCTGGGCGTGGGGGCGTGTGCCTGTAGTCCCAGCTACTCAGGAGGCTGAAGCAAGAGGATCCCTTGAGCCCAGGAGTTTGAGGTTGCAGTGAGCTATGATGACACCACTGCATCCTACCCAGGGTGACAGAGCAAGACTCTGTTTTAAAAAAATAAAAAAATTCTAGCTTTGGGCAGTTAATAATTGTAGTCAGGGGCTCCTAAGAACACCCTCAGATTGAACAGTTTGCTAGAAGGACTCACAGCACTTTGCAAAGCTGTTATAGTTTGTTACAGTGAAAAGATACAGATTGAAATCAGCAACAAGTAAAAGTGCATAGGGCAGAGCCCAGGAGAGACCAGATGCAAACTTCAATTGTTCTTTCCCAGTGTAGTCTTATGGACAGTGCTTAATTCTCCTGGCAAAGATAAATGACAACACAAATGAAGTATTGTCAACCAGGAAAGCTCACCCGAGCCTTGCTCTTTAGGGTTTCTATTGAGGGTCAGTCTCATAGACAAGGAGTGCCCGTGTGGCTGACCTTAGTTACTCAGTCTCTAGTTTCTTCAGAGGTCAAGCTCCAGGTAAAAGAAAGATGCTTTTGTCAAGCAAGATATTCCAAGGACTTAGGGGTTATCTCCAAGGAACCAGTCAAGGGCCAAAGCTTTCTTTAGAATATGCAGAGTTTGGCCACCCAGGCCTGCTGTGTTAATTGTGACTGCATGGTGATTCATTAAGAAAATGATCTGGATCAATAACCTCTTATGCTCTGGTTGTCACCTAAGACAGCAGTCCCCAATCTTTTTGGCATCAGGGACCAGTTTCATGGAAGCCAGTTTTTCCATGGACACATGGGGGGGATGTGGGGGAAGAGGAGGCGGAGCTCAGACTGTTCTTTGAGGGATGGGGAGGAGAGTGGCTGTAAACACAGATGAAACTTCAAGCACTGGCCCCCCCCTCACCTCCTGCTGGCCTTCCTAAGTGTCACGGAAGACAGTTTTTCCAGGCATGGAGTGGGGGCGATTGGAGGGGAGAGTGGTGGCACTCTGATGCTGGGAGCTTGGCCAGCAGGTTGGGGACCGCAGACCTGAGAGGTTAAAGCAGTAATTTTGGGAGACAATAATAGTACTTTATATTTCTATAACTCTTTATAATTCACAGAATACTTTATATCATTTGATATACCAATCCTTTGAAATGGAAGGTGTCAACGGAAAAACAGACCAAACTCTGTAAAATAATTTTAAAGAGATTTACTCTGAGCCAAATTTGAGGCCCACGATCCTGAGCCATGCCCAAGAGGTCTTGAGCAGTGGACTCATTGTGGTGGGTCACAGTTTGGTTTTATACATTTCAGGGAGACAGGGTTACAGGTAAAGTTATAAATCAATATGTGGGAGGCATACATTGGTTCGGCCCAAAAAGGTAGGCCATCTCGAAGGGGGGGGGGCTTGTAGGTTATAGGTGGGTTTAAAGATTTTTTGGCTTGTAATTGGTTAAAGATATGAAGCTTTGTCTAAAGGCTTGGAATGTTTCAACACTTACCAGAGACAAGCCACTGGACGTAGATTTGTTGTGTAAATTGAGGACGTGCAGGTTTGTCTTGCATAGCCTTAGGCCTGTTAATGGGTTACAAAGGATGTCCCCAAGAAGGGAGGGGGCATGATAAGGCATCTCTGACCTCTCTCCTCCAGGCAGGCAATTTAGTGTCAGGATATTCCTTTGGTCACGAGGGGATCCATTTAGTCAGCGAGTGGCGAGGGTGAGCCTTAAAATTTTAGTTCACAAAGGTTCTCATTTTGCAGATGAAAAAGTTGGGGGAAGCTCAAGAGGGTACTTAAAGAACCCAGCAGAAAGAAGGATAAAAAAGAAGAAGTATTTCAGCTGGTTGAAAGGGTGGTAGAACAACCTCCATCCATAATTCTAGTTTTTAAAATAATTATTTTGTATTTGGTGATGCCAGCTTTTTTGCTCTGGTGTCGACTTCTCTCAAGTATTCTTTGAAAACTGTTAGTGGCTATTTTTATTAATTTTGTCAAGAAGACTTTTAAATACAGTCATGTGTCACTTACCAATGGGGATATGTTGTGAGATATGCCTCATTAGGTGATTTTGTCATCATCATGCAAACGTCGTAGAGTGTACCTACACAACCATAGGTGGAAGGCCTGCTATGCACCTAGACAATGCAGTGCAGCCTATTGCTCCTAGGCTACAAACAAACCTACACAGCATACGACTGTACTGAAAACTGTATGCAATTGTAACATAATGGTTAGTATTCGTTTATCTAAACATAGAAAAGGTACAATAAAAATATAGTATTATCTTATAGGGACCACTGTTGTATATGTGGTCTACTGACCGAAATGTTGTTTTGCAGCACGTGACTGTAATTTTTGCCACGTATACCTCCCCCGCCCCCGCAAAAAAGCTCCCATCTATCTATATTTATAATTATAGGAAGGCCTTGGCATTCTTGGGGTAAAAGTCCTAGAGGTCCCTCATATGAAGGAAACTCTATGAAAACAATAAAAATAGAAAGGAAGAACCTAGGGGAGAGTCAGAAGAAGAGACATCTTCCATCTTTCTTTCAAAATAGGAGGGATGAGCAGAAGGACTGTGTGAGTTCCAGGGATCCAATGAATAACATTCCTCCTTTACACCTGAGTTTCGAACCAATTGAGAGAGATAAAAGAGATGTTTGGGGACATGGCTTTAGATCTGTGGTCAAGTGAGCTTGCAAATACTCTACTCCTGAATTAGAGATTTACCTATCTAATTCATGCCATAGCTGAAAAATCCCAGACCCTGCACCCCAACACATGCAAGGCACATGGCAAAGAACAGCCTGGAGTACATTCATGTCTCCTGCAGACAAGCTGGCAGAGAGAAAGGGGGAGTGGGGAGAGAGATGCCCCTGTTCCTTCTTTCAATGTCACCAGTCTAATAAACTCAATTTTTCTTTCATAGGGAGTGGTGAGTAAGGGGTAGGGAAAGAGTGCATGTGCTTCTCTAGGGAAGGCCCTCCACATGGAAACAAGAATGGGGGTCAAGAGTTCCCTTCAACAGCCTAAAGAGAAGAAGCTTTAATTAGTGGGGAGAGGATTGAAGCCATTGGGTTGAATTCCAGGATAGGCAGGATTTCCAACTGTCGAGTAAGTCCTGATAACCTGAATCAGGCATTCATAGTGTGGTTTGTTGGGCTACTTTGGTTCGTTATAAGAATAAGATGAGTAAAGGCATTTTGTGGGGAAGTACGTGTACTTTGGTGCCAGACTGCCTGGGTTTGAGTCCTTGATCTACCACTTGCTGTGTGACTAGGAATGTGTTACTATGCTGTGCTTCATTTACTATGAAAGAAAACAACCTCATTTGTAGGGTTGTGGAGATTAAATGAATTAATATATTAAATACATTTAAAACATTGTCTAGCACATAGAAAATATCATACAGAAGGTCCCAACTTACAGTGGTTCGCCTTAACATTTTTTGACTTTACAATGATGCGAAAGTGACGTGCACTTAGAAACCGTACTTCAGGTGCCTTACAACCGTGCTTTCACTGTCAGTGGAGTGTTTAACAAACTACATAAGATATTCAACACTTATTATAAGATAGGCTTTGTGTTGGATGATTTTTGCCTCACTGTAGGCTAATGTAAGTGTTCTGAGCTCATTTAAGGTAGGCAAAGCTATGACATTTGGTAGCTTAGGTGTATTAAATGTATTTTCAACGTATGATATTTTTCACTTACTACGGGTTTATTGGGACATAACCCCATTGTAAATAGAGGGGCATCTGTATAAAGTATACACATATTAATGTTGGTATTACTATGTGAGAATGTTACGTAAATTGTAGATTTATGAAGGTCATGTTTTCTCATGATACCAAAGGCATCCTTTGAAAATTGGAGTCTTTGCTCCCAAATTAGTCACTTCTTTCTAGTTTTCCCATCTCCCAAATAAAAATTGAAATTCAATGTGTATTCAACTGATTAAAGCATTTGTTATATGATGTATATATAGTTTAAGTAGCTGTAACAGAAAGAACACTCATGTTCCCTATGGAGGTTTTACAATATGTCCACTTGTTTCCACTAATGACCTCTGCAGTTTTCATATATCTGCCAGGAATGCTGTCCTGCCCAGATATTTACTCTTTGTCATTTGGGTATTAGATTAAATGTCATCCCATCAATGTTTTCCTTAGTGAATTTTATCAAACAGTTAAGAAATAATACCGATCTAACATGGACTCTTTGAGAGCATAGAGGAAGAGAGAACAGTTCCCACTGATTTTATAAGATAACATATCTGTGATACCAACATTGACAAGGATATTACAGAAAACAAAAAATTACAGACTGGCATCCCTCAAGAATATAAACATAGAACAAAAATCCTAAATAAAACATTAGTAAATAAAATCCAGCAATACATAAAAAGGATAAGGGAACAATTGTTCAACATTATTAATTAGATCCTCTTTAATATTTTCAAAGGACATAAATTAAAAGTTGAAGTTCTTTTATTACTACTTCGATGATTCAGATGGTGCTTCTTTGACTATGATTCCATGTGGAGCTGGGTCATGAGGGTCCAGCATTCATAAAGGTTATAAATATGTCATCATGTCATTATAATTTAATTCTTCATCAAGCATTGAGGTATACTTTAGATATGAAAGTAAAAGTATTTTATGTTATTTAAAGTATATTTTGATTCTCAAGTTTTCATTTCAGCTGTGGTATTTTTAGTAACAGGCATGTCCCTTGTCTTGCAGATCAAGATATTTTGGAAACTATATTAATAGACAGCTATATCTTCCCAAGTACCGCAATAGTGAGTAGACAACTTTTAGAATTAGCTTGTCTCATGATTATTGTTTTTGGAAAGTATTAAAAAGCCTGCCGTTTTAAAGAATAACTTGTTAGCTTAATACTGAGGCCTCTTCAAAATAAAGATTCTTTCCTACTTCTCTTTTTTTTTTTTTTTAGACAGAGTCTCACTCTGTTGCCTGGGCTAGAGTGCCATGGCGTCAGCCTAGCTCACAGCAACCTCCAACTCCTGGGCTCAAGCGATCCTCCTGCCCCAGCCTCCCAAGTAGCGGGGACTGCAGGCATGCGCCACCATGCCCGACTAATTTTTTCTATATATATTTTTAGTTGTCCAGCTAATTTCTTTCTATTTTTAGTAGAGACGGGGTCTCGCTCTTGCTCAGGCTGGTCTCGAACTCCTGAGCTCAAATGATCTGCCCGTTTTGGCCTCCCAGAGTGCCAAGATTACAGGTGTGAGCCACTGTGCCTGGCCTCTTTCCTACTTCTAATACTGCTAATATCTTTCACTTTGACAAACGTACCAAAAATTGTCTTTTTTGAAAGGTTTACTTTTAATAGATTTTTTTTCTATTTTGAAGACCTTCCCTATCTCCAAATACAATCAGAGTATGTGAAAATAATCATATTCCTGTTCTGTTATGAAAAATAATAGAATGGAAAATATTGCTGTTAGGCATTGTTTATATTTATATACTTTTCTTTATATGTGTTTCCCCTTGGTAGCCAGATCATTTGAGCAGTCTTGTTATTGTGATGCTGTATGATTTTCAAGATAGAAAATTTCAAACTCGTGACCTTTGTGATAATGAAGAGTCCATATCAGAAGTTCAAGAAGTAGAAAACCTTCTTAACAGGTAATTGTAAAAGTGAAAATGATGTTTTTTACGACATCAATATGAGTATTTTTACTGGTAAAATTGTATATAGTATAATATGTAGATAAGTGTTAAAATTTATAGAGAAAAAATATAAAAGTTCATAAATTTCTTTAGTTCCTTTATAAACAGTCTTGAGCAGGTTAAATATTTTGTTTAAAATCAAGTTACTTTTCAAAGCTTGAATTGCAAGATCCAATGTATAATCATGTGGGATACCATTAAAAATTCCTCATAATTTATAGCACATAAATCGAACTTTTTTTGAAATACCTATTGTTTGTTTACTTAGCTTTATTTACAGCTCTGTAAAAAAAAAACCTAACGTGTATCAAGTGAGAAAATCCCAATAGTAGACAAGAGTTCAGTATTTTGCCAAATGGAGAAAAAAAGTCTACTTAGTTAAGAACAAACTAACATGTTTTAAATTTGTTTTCTTTTTATCCTAAATATCAGTAGAAGTCTACCGTGAGGATAATAACTCCTACCTGCAAGGGTGATTGGGACGACTAATTAAACTAATGCATATGAAATGCTCAGCTTAGAACCAGACATGGCGTGCAGGAAATAGAAGTCCATTTAAGGGTAGAGAAATATCAATTAAGTCAATGAACAAGTATTTGCATTCCTACTTTATTCTAGGCACTGTTTTAGGTTCCAAAAACAAAGGGGCAAAGCAAGGAAGAAACTGTTCCTAACGTCACAAAGTTTAGAGTCTTTGTCTCCCCTGGGAAGGGGAGACAAAGCAATTATTTTAAAAAGAGAGAGAAAGAATGTAAGAATATGGTGGAAGAGAGAGAAAGAGGAGACATGACGTAGGCATGTTACAGGAGTAGCAAAGAGTCCAGCATGCAACTGGAGATAGATTTATGTATGGGAGTGGTGGGAATTGAGGCAGGACGAGTTGGCTCAGGTTAGACTATTAACATCCTAGAATATCATGATAAGCAATTTAGATTCTGTCCTATGGCTAATGGATTTCATCTAAGATTTAAGCTTACTAATTATGTAATTATAATGTAACATTTATAAAGGTAGCTCTGACCATATAACAGGCATTACTGTAAAAGAGATAATCGGACAACTCTGTGATAACATTCAGATTGTATCGGGATGGGCTTGTGGATCAACAATATCGGGAAAGGTTGCTTTGCTACCACTTTCATCGCTGCAGTCCTCCTTATTTACAGCTGTGGAAGAAGGTTTTTTGGTCACCACAGGACACTTCATTTATAGAAGTATATATTTATATAAAAATCTTTATAACTGCATCTATACTTTATTTTTATGGGATTAAATTATGTTAAAATTCACAATCCAAAATGTTTACTATCTGGAAATTTGGAGTATTTCTCCCTACACTCCCCCATATACAAAACACATATTTTTTCTAGCTATCATATTTCTAGTCTTTATATTTAATGATTGAATAATTCAGTAAATAGCACTTATTAGGATAAATTGGAATTAAGTACATATTTGAAAGTACTGTTCAGTCAAAAACAGTCTATACTCAAGTATCTCACAATGCATAATGTAGAACACTAACTCACCCACTTTATATTACTTTATTTTTTGATGTGCATTAATATACCATGCCATTTTTTTTAGTGTCCTGTGCTGTAATTCAGTGAAATTTATACATAGCACTAGACAAATCTAATTTTATTATAGTCCTAAAAGGCTTAATTTTTGAAAACCCTTCCCTCTCCTTGCCGTGTGCCGATATATTCTCTGTCATACACATGCACACATATTCACACATAAACAATTTTTAGTGTGAGATGTTCTCATTCTATTGAGTAGGTAAGAAATTTAAACTAGGGAAACTATAGGCAAAAGGAAAAGAAAGTAGTATTAACAGTTGGTGCTAAAAAAATAAATGCTCATTTTCTGTCTTTGTCCTGTCTCCCATTATCCTTTGAAACAATTTAGGTGGGCCGCACACTAATTCCCTGAGAATATTCTCTCCTCCCCTTTCTGTACCACGCACCAGCTGTAGCTCAGGTTGTGCTTGACTCTTGTGGCATCTCTTCCCATTTCTCACTAAAGGTTATACTTTCAGTTTATTTCAGTTAGATTTCTATTATGAAAATGCTATGACTATGGGTCAGGAATAAGTCCCGTATTCTCATATATTAAAATTTTGGGTTGTGAGATTAGGAAAAATCATTTGGCCTTCATGATGATGCTAACCAGTTCTTGGTTTCCTTTTCTGTTATTTGGAACTTTGAAGCATGGGATATTCAGAACTGGGAAGGACTTGATACAGACTCATGAAAGTTCTTTAATCTTACCGAGACTATACTGTTGCTCTCTATGATAATAATACCTAACCTATAATGAGTGCCTGCTCTATGCCAGGCACTGTGCTAGGTATTTTGCACACATGATTGATAATGACTACATTAATAGTAAGGTAAGTTGACCATTTTTTACGGATGAGAAAATTGAGGCTGAGAAGGGACAATAGGTGACGTTCCTGAGGTCACACAGCTAGTAAGTGATAGAACCTGGATTTAACTTCAAGTCTGTGTGACTCTAAATCCTATACCCTTTTCAGTAAATAAAATGTATCTTTCAACCACCAATCAATATAAATGTTTGAGGAGATGCACGACTATACACGGACAGCAAAAACAGAATAAAATGAATCAGGATTATTGGATTGCTATTTTCAAAAGACAAATTTTTATTTTAGACTTCAAAAATTTGAAATGGAATTATAGAAGAATGTGTTAAAAGTTCTAAATGTAATTTGTTAATGTTTCCGGTGGAAAATTGATAGTCATATCTCAAATGCAATAGATCAAGAATGGATTTTCTGTCTCTAGTTTTAAGACAAAATTGGCTGCAGCATTGGCAAGATGTCGCATCAAACATGATGCCCTTTCGATTTACCACATTCTACCAGAAACAGTTAGGAAACAGGAACTAAGGGCCTCCACTTTACCACTTTATGCTTGGATGAATACTTGTAAAATCAGGTAAGAGCTTAAATCAAATTCTTTATTTATATTTCAAGTCTCCATCCTTTAAAAATAATGTGATAAGAAATATTACCTTTTTAAGGAATGGGGAGCACATTCTGGGGGAGTGCTTAGGGAATCGTAGTTTAGTTCCAGATATCATTACCACATTACCAAAGGTAATTGCATAAATATGTTAACTTTTCTGTCTCTAATTATTTTTTTATCTTACTGTTGGCTAAAATTGTGAGTTCCATTAGATGTGTTAATATATGCAGTGATATTTTTATTTGTTGCAGGAAAAAGGTGTTAGTATTAAATACATTTTTAATTATTATACTTGTAATTATAAGCTAATGTTGTATATTTACAGCCCTGAAGAAGTTTATGATAATTTGAAGAAAAGAGGCTATAATGAAGTCAAATCTGTATTGCATACTGATGATAAAGTCTTTGCTGTGGACCAACATTGCTATGATGTTTTAATTTTTCCATCTCATCTTAAAAATGATCTTATAAAAATAAATCTTTTCAAAGATTATAAACTTATTTTTCAGGTAAACTAATATTTACTTTCATTGCTATTCTTAATAATCCAACTTAGCCAAAGAATGCCTCTGCTTAAAAATAAAAGCTAACACTGTTTACATTTTTTATGGATTATCAGGGAGGTTTGTAAGGCCTGATTGTCACCTTCAATAAAATTAATACTTCTACTCTCAGTGCTCCTATTTTACCTTGGCATCTTTGTCTCATGTGAAGTTATAAAGAACATATTCTCCCAGATTCCATAGATGGGGAGATTTGTATTGCTGACAATTGAAAGACTATATTTTTTTCTCCTAAGAGAGGATTCAAGAGAAGGTGCAATGAAACCTTTTCTTCCTTCTATTTCTTGGGAAGATACTAGTGCCATCTTGCATATGAAAAGGAAATGTTTAGTACTTTTTAAAATAATATCTTTAATATAGTCTTATAGCTTTGATTTGTAAGAGCTGTATAAGGGCTCTCAATACAGCAAGAGAATGTGAGATATAATGTGGTTTCAACAGAATGGAAATAAAAACTCCAAAAAATTAGGTTAAACTTATTTTTACATCCTTAGATTCCAGTTCTCACTTCAGATTCACTTTGCTCTTCCAAGGTTTTTCCTTTCTCCACACCTGTATTCTTGGGTAGAATCTCTTACTCCATCAAGCACTGAGATCAACTGCAGAAGCCCAATCTGTCAAGCCCCCTTTTATAAGCTTCTCAAACATCTTAATTTCAGTCTCTGGGCTAGTGGCCATTTTGGTGGCAGCATGATGGGGAAGAAAAAATGGCAGTGGCAGCTGTGTGGGTTTTTGTGAAGGGGTCAGAATGGGAGCTAAGACAGGACATCACTAATCTATTAATCATATTTTGGAGACTTTGGCATTGTCTTATCACTATACAAAAATTAAATGCTTATAGTCATCATTTAGGCCAAACAAAGTTAAGCTTTTAAATGTTTTAAATGTATCAGTTGTCTTTGTTAACTCTTTATTTAGACATATATTACAATGTTTTAAACTAAAATAGATTAGGTATCTCTTTAAGATTCCTACCAAGTACTTTCTTTTATGTAAAGCAAAAAGAAGTTAGCTTATTTTTCTAATCATACCCTTTGAAATTCTAATCATAATGTTATCTTGTAGGACAAATCTCGAAGTCTTGCTGTCCACTCCGTAAAGGCTTTATTAAATATGGATGATGACATCTTAATGGTCAATACAGGCTCGTGGTACACAGTTGCCCATATGTCAACCTTAACAAATGATAATACCTCAAAAATATTTGTGTGTGGAGTACAATCACAAGCTAAAGATCCCGACCTGAGGAGCCTTTTCAAAAAAATGGGATGTAAAAGTATGTCCAAATATTTATTTTTTTGGTGATTATTCTGTAAGATTTTAGAAATGTTGAAAATGTTTTTAATTTATTAGTTTTTTATAATATAAAAACTCTGTATCTGAAGTGTACTGTTAAAATCCTCACTAATCTATATCATATCAGGGTGTTCTTGTTGCTTAATTTGGTTAAACAACTGTAGGTTATATTAATATCGGTGTTAATATTTTGGAATAGTATTTGACATTTAGCTACTACATAATTTGTGGCTCAAACATTTTGTTAAAGCAGATGGTAGAAATTTTATCATTTAACAAATAAGAATATAATCACATAAGTGCTTAAGTGACAATAATAAGATAATAGCTAGGACTAGACGCTAAGTCTTTTAGACTTCTTGTTTTTAAAAACTTTTCCATTGGACCATGCTAACTAAAGATCACATTTTATTATAGGTTCAGTGAAAACCCAACAAAACTTTGAACAGATTCATAGGGATAGGGGGACAGAAAGTGGAATTCAGGATTTGATCAGGAAAGGTAGCCTGGTAGATACCCCAGGATTTCACTTGGAACCCAGACGTACACCCTAGATAGGGATCAGCCCTCAAAAGAATTGGAGCCCAAATTCCAGTCATCTTAATTACCAATTAGATTAAGATGATCTGGGATTGTTGGTGCCCAGTCTTAGCTGCCTGCCAGAAGCAAAAGTAAATTCTTTCTCTGCTGTACATGGTGGCTCATGCTTATAATCCCAATTCTTTGGGAAGCTGAGGTGGGAGGATCACTTAAGACCAGGAATTCAAGACAAGCCTGGGCAACATAGTGAGGCCCTGTCTCTACAAAAAATAAAAAAATTAGCCGGGTGTGGTGGTGATGCCTACAGTCCTAGCTACTTGGGAGGCTGAGGCAGGAAGATTGCTTGAGCCCAGGAGTTTGAGGCTGCAGTGGACTATGATTGTGCCACTGCACTCCAGCCTGGGCAATAGAGCGTGACCCTGTCTCAAAAAGAAGAAGAAGAAGAAGTAAATTCTTTTAGAGGAGGAAAAAAAATCCTAGGTTTCCAATTATCTCCTAAAATTTTTCAAATGCAATGTCTGCCACTCCATTGTAAAAAAACAAACAAAAAAAACCCACGACAGATAAGAAAAAAAGATATGACTGAAATAAAAAGAAAACACAATAGAAGCAGACCCACAGAGGATCCAGATACTGGATATATTAGATGTAGACTTTAAAATAACTATGATTAATATATTGGAAAGAATAAATGCCAAGTTTTAGAATTTTAGCAGAGAATTGGAAAGTATAATAAAAAAAGAGCCAAAAGACAGTTCTAGAACTGGAAAATACAATGTATAAAATTAAGAAGTAAATGGATAGGTGTAACAGTAAATTACACAAAACTAAAGAAACAGTAAGTGAACTGACAGGCCAGAAGAAAATATCCAGACTGAAGCATTGGGAGAAAAAAGGATGAATAATATGAAGAAGGTTGTAAGACGTATATGAGACTTGGTGATTCAGTGATCTTATATATATTTGATTGGGATTGCATAAAGAGAGCAGAAAAGGAATTGAGAAGAAACAATATTTGAATTGCAGGCTGGGAATTTTCTGATGGATGAAAGACATTAAGCTACGGATTCAAGAAACCCTGTGAACTCTAAGAAGAGTAAATATATGAAAACATATGCTATGGTCTGAATGTTTGTGTTCCCCCAAAATTCACATGTTAAAATCCTAACCCCCAAGGTAATGGTATCAGGAGGTGAGACCCTTGGCAGGTGATTTAGGTCATGAAGGCAGAGCCTTCGTGAATGGCATTAGTGCCCTCATGAACGAGACCACCAGAGAGCTAGCTAGCCCCCTTCCACCACGGGAGGACACAGCAACAAGGCACCGTCTTTGAGAAAGTGGTTCCTTACCAGACACCGAGTCTTCTCATGCCTTGATCTTGGACTTCCTAGCCCCAGAACTGTGAGAAATGAATTTCTGTTGGTTATAAACTACTCATCCTATGGTATTTTGTTATAGCAGCCAAACAGAGTAAGACAACATATTGGACATACTACAGCATTACTGCTGAAAACCAAAGACACATGAGTATGATGTTGGAAGAATAGATTGTGTTCATGAACTGAAAGAGTAAATGTCACAAAGATGAGATTTATCTCCCAATTGCTCTATATAGATTCGATTTAATGCCAGTCTAAATTCTAGTGGATTTTTTTGTGGGATTGACCAGCTGATTTTAAAATTTTTTGTGGTAACACAGAAGGTCAAGCATCCCAGAAAAGACACACAGCTAGTAAATAGTGAAGCTGGGAGTCAAACTCAAGTCTTTTTACTGCCAAAGCCCATTTCCCTCCCTTATATCATGCTACTTTAAGTTGAACCTGAAGTTAAGAATGGGAAATTTAATTTTAAATTTCAAAATCATTCTCTCAGGTGAAAGAGAAAGCAGTCTATTAAGAGAACTCCTGTATTAACTTTGGGACGTTATCAGAGAATAATAGCCCTCTTTTCTAACTACATTAAAATGAGTTTCTGTGGGGTTGAGGATTTAAAAATGTACAGTAAATAGATATAATCACATCGCATCATGATATGTAATTAGTATTTTTACGTTAGTTTCACTGTGTTTTTCTCCAGATGTTGAAATACTTCATGAGGCATTTATCAACATCGACTCAAAGGATCACAGGTTACAGAAAGTTAAAGTAATTCTGCTGCTACCTCGTTGTTCAGGACTGGGTGTTAGTAATCCAGTAGAATTTATTTTACATGAACATGAAGGTACTTATTTTAATTTCTACATTATTGAAATTAGTTGATAACTTAAAATATAAAATTATTTAGAATCATTAATATAGCATATCAAATATATCTGATTAATAAATAATAGCACATTTCATTTCTGCTCAGCTCCACTGTCTTTAATTGGGCTTACACTGTACCATTTGGAATATTGACTTTCTGTAGAAAATTTCTTTCCAGGGAGAATTTAGCAGAAGAATAACCAACTCTGATGGGAGAATGGTAGGCCGAGAAAATGTCTACATGAACTCTGGGAAATAATAAAAGAAAAATTAGACACTAAAGGAAAAGGGGGAAGAAATAGCAGCAGCTGTAATAAGCACAGCAGTCAGGAAAACTGGAGCTTACAAGGGTGGGACTCTGGTCACATCCTGGGCCATTTTGATGTGGAAATCTAGAAAAAATAAGCCATAGATAAAAACAAACTAGAGGGTAGGGGAGAAAACCCAAAGGAAAATAAAAATGACAAAAGGGGAGAAAAGAAAACATTTCCTAGGTATTGGTGATGTTTCGAAAGCCTTGATGAAGAGGTGACAGGATGAGGTAGGAGGTGGTCATGTGCTGAGATAATGGGGACTTTTGAAGGAAACTGTACTCTGGGGAGCTAAAAGCCAGAGCAAATAAGGAGCTGTTGACCTGGTGATGATGGAGGGACTACTACTCATAAACTTTGTAGGAATGAATCCAAAAGATTATTTTTAATCAGACTGAGATGCTAGGTAGAGCAGAACAATAATGAATGAGTTTTGAAAAGTATTAGAACCATTGAGAAATGTATGAAGTTGGTCCTTCCTAACAACTTGTAATTATTTTAAAATAGGATTAAAGAATGATATGGATGAAACAGTTTGAGTATAATAATTTGTAAATAGTCCTTTTAAAAGTAATGAACAGTTTTAGAATAGAGATAGAAAAATGTGAAGTGTGAAACTAAATTGGGAAGAAATGCAGTTTAATTAACTTTTATTGATATTATTGGAATGAGGAATACGTGGTATAAGTAACTGGCTATCCTACTCCAGGGAGTTCTAGAGAGGCAGTATAAAACAGAGTTTAGAAGTTTTGACTGGTCAGATTTCTGAGTTAGAATCCTAGCTGCACACTTTGTAGCTATGTAACCTTAGACAAGTTGTTTGATGTTTGTTTAAACACTTTTCTCAGTGTTAAGAGATGATAGTGCCTCAAGGGGCTGTTAAATAAAATGATCTATGTAAAGTAGCATTCATATATCCTAATATTATTAAGAAATATGTTTAAGTTATTCTTCAAAATCTAAAAAGTATAAGACATTGTTCTCAATGTTATGAAGATACAAATTTGCTTTTGTGAATTTTTTCTTCCAAGATTTCTTTTGGAAAGTTAAGTTAATGTTTTAAACTGTATCCTTGTGTGTTGTTTCCTACCGACATCTGACTATAGCCCATTAGTTTCTACTTTGGAAAATAAATCTTATTCTCTCTTTTCTATAATTGGTGTCCAGACTGATTACATTCTGTCTTCTGTACCTAAATGATTTATATGACTACTTAGATGACTGTCTCATAGGAACTTGAGAAAAACAATATTAAATATATTCAATATTCTTTTTGAAAAACAATATTAAAACTAAATTACCTTTTCTAATTTTTAAGTCTACATTTTAATATTATCTATTTAGTTTTACTAGATATTTTCCATGAAACTTTCACTTAGTAGGCAAAACAATTGAAAAATATGTGATAATAGCAATATATGAAAAGTACCTAATAGTGATATATTCTAAAGTTTTTATTTTTTAAAATTTAGATACAGATTTACTTAAAGATCTCTCTCAAGGAGGCACGTCAGAAGATAAACTTCATGTTCTTGCTCAACAGCAGTATGAACAGCTAATACATGCAATGAAATGTAAGTGTGTCATTAGTGTGGTCATGTTAAAATACGGTATAAATCTTAGAAACATTAATCCTTCATTTATCCATTATAAACAAGCAATGAAGTGTGAACCACAAGCAGATTTTTCAGAACATTGAGTCTTAGTGCCTTCAAATAACAAAAATATTTATTTTTACCAATTTAATCTAAATCTTTAAAAATATATGGTTTACTATAATTTTAGACAGATTGGTAAGCATAATTTAACAATTTTCTAATGCTGAAGTGAAATAATTGTATACATTTGTATTTGTACAGTTTAATCTTTCCTATTTCTTCTCTGTGACCTCTTACTTGATGTAATTTTGCTGTTGTCGTTGTGCCTACCCCTAACAGTCCTTCTGTAGTCCAAATTTATGTATGTATTTTATTTACCTCATAGAGATGAGGTCTTACTGTATTGACCAGGCTGGTCTTAAACTCCTGGCCTCAGGCAATCCTCCTGCCTTGGCCTCCCAAAGCGCTGGGGTTACATGTATGAACCTCTGCACCCAGCCAGTAGTCAAATTTTAATCACACTCTTATTTCTCTTAGTGCTAAATAGAGAACAGAGAGGTAAAATTGCAGATAAAGCCCAGATCTCTTGTTTTGAAGTCTGAGTAACAAAGCTCTTCGAGTAATTTAAATCATTGCTCCCATCACTCCATTTTGATTTTGAGCACCAGTGGCCTTCCACATGTGGATGTGGAAATCTAGGTGTCTCTGAGAAATTAATACACTTTTATTAGTCCAGTGTATATTTATCAAGTGCTTACTCTGGGTCAGGCATTAAGCTGGATATAAGGCATATGAGTGTGAGTAAATCCTGATCTCTGATGGCTCAAAGATAAGTATGTGGGAGTAGATAATTCCATACATAAAGATACAATATACATGAGGTGGAAATAAGGCAAAATAGCACAGAGGACGTCTGCCCTTTTAGTTGATATTGCTAATAAATATTCATTTGAACATGACAGTATGTATACAATCTGTGAAATGTGTGGTTGGAAGATCAAGATGTTAGTAAATAATTTTTTACTTGACGCATTTTTATTAAATTTTAATTGAATATTTAAATCTTAAAGCTTCAGAAAGAATCATGAAAAACCAAATAAACATAAAATAAAACCAAATAAACATAAAATTTGGCAACTCTCAAGATTATGACAGTTTATATTACCTGCAGACATACTGTAAATCAAAACAAGTTGCATTTGATTTTCCCATTAAACAATGCTTAGGTAGTTAAGTGCCTAACCAAATTTTGATAGAAATGACTAAAAGCTCCATCTGAACTCAAACATGCTCAGTCCTCTTATTAGTTGTGGAAATAATTTTCAAAATATTTGAGCATTTATTGATCACTTATCATGTGCCAGGCACCGTGTTTACTTTGTATGTGTTATTTTATTTAATCCTCATCATATCTTCTCTCTTAGCTTCCATGCCTTCTTCTGACTGGAGTGACAGGGGGCCCAGGCTCTCCTATGTCCCTAACCCTCCAAGCCTCACAGCCTTGCCACGACTCTCTGCCGTAATGTCATGAGAAACACGTCTCATTATATCCTTTACACCTGTGAATGACAAGTAACTCAAGAAGCCCCTGACCCCTCATCTCCTGTACTCTGGTCCCCAAAAGTCTTTTCATATCCCCTTGTATGTCCACATCTCTCTGTGCACTCTAGAATTAATAGTCCCTCATTAACAAAAATTCCCTGTATTTTAACTTCTTTGAATGTTCTCTTTTCCCTCTGTAACTGCTTTTCCTCTGAGAACAATGTTTCTCTGATTCTCTCTGTTCTCATTCTTTTTGAGGCTTTCACCGTGACACTTTCACTCCTGCCACTAAACTGGAATTGTCTTGTGAGGGTCACCAGTGATCCCCACACAGTTGCATCGTTTCACAGCCCTCATCTAACACAGTCTCTCTGTGGCAGTGGTGTAATTAATCACTTTCTTTTCTTTCACACACTGACTTACTGGTCTTCCAGGACACACAGTCGTGGCCTTCTTTCCCATCCACCCGGCTGCCCCTCTTGGTCTCCCTTGCTGGGTCCTCTCTGTGTCAACACCCTCTTTACCATGCCAGTGTGCCACGGTGGCTGCCTCTTGATGTCTGCATTCAGGGGCTAGTAGGGTTTCAGCCTTAACACGTCCAAGACGGAAGTCCTGCTCTTCCTCCCACCTTACCTTTTCCTCCCACAGTACTGCCATTGCAGTTAGTGACAGTATTAGCCTTCCCCTTGGCTCGGGCTAAAAGCCTTAGCATTGTCCATGACTTCTCTTACCTGCAGCCAGTCTGTCAGCAAATGAGGTAGGTTCCACATTCTACATATATCCAGAATCCAGCCATCCCCCCGCCCCCCACCACTGTGTCCAAACCAGCATCGCCTCCCACTTGGATCACTGCAGTAGCCTCCAACTTTCTCTGCTGGCTTCCACTCCGCCCCCTCCAGTCTATTCACAACACAGAAATTGGAGCGATCTTATTAAAACATGCAGCATCCCATCATAGAGTACAAACCGACAAGTCCCTGTACTAGCTGGTACACAGACCATACTTTCTGACCTCATCTCCCACTCTGGCCCTGTCACTTTCCTTGAGCATGCCAGGCCGTGTCCACTGCAGGGCTTTTAAGCTTGCCATTCCCTTACTTAGAATGCCCTTCTCTGGACAGCTCTGTGGCTGGCTCCCTAATCTTCTTCTAGTCTACCCACAGCTCCCCATCTCAGAAATGCCTTCCCTGACTGCCCTATTTAAAACAGTATTTCTCCTGAAACTCTCTATCCCTCATCCCTGCTTTGTTTTTCTCCATAGCATTTATTACTTAACAATACTATGTAGTTTTCCCATGTATTGTCTTTCTCTCCTACCGGAAAGTAAGCTCCACCAGGGCAGAGGTTTTTGTCTGTGTTCGCTGATGTATCCCAAAGCCTGGAAGAGTGCCTGACATGTGGTAGGTGCTCAATGGGTATGAATCAGTGAGGGAATTGCAGGTAGTATTATTACCTCATTTTACAGATGGAAGATGTGAGACTTCAAGTAATTTGCTCAGGTTCATGCAGCATTAAGTGACAGAATTGGGATTCACATCTAAGTCTGTCCGTCTCTATGGTCCTTTCAACTAATCAGGCAATATGGCTGGAAGTATCAAGCTCATGGTAATCCGCGCATTTACTTCTTTGTGCTTGTAACCAGGTTGGTCACATTTATTGAATTTGCAATTCCCATACAATCCAGTTCAACTGACTTTACTTACTGACCACAAACTACATTACTAATACAAGCTTTTGCTTCAAAAAGGGGAGCCGTTCAAGCATCTGTGGAAACCATTCCTGTCAAAGCCGTGAGGTGTTAGTGTCAAATAGATGTTTAGAGACATAGCAAATTTGTGCAGGACTGTTGATGGGGCCATTATATTCATTACATCTTCTTTAAATACAGTTACTAAAGCTCAAGCAGTTGTTTACTGCACATGTTCAGTGTATCCAGAAGAAAATGAAGCTGTTGTTAAGAAAGCACTGGAATTTCAAGATCTTGGGAACAAAGTGCAGCCTTACAGGTAACAAAAGAAAGGACTCTGCCAAACAACTCAAACTATCAAATATTTTTGAAAGTGAAAAGTAGGATTTTCTAAGTTGTATAAAGACATTCTACCTTTTTATTACCCTTTAATATGATCAAATAACCTAATTTCTTACAACCTTAAACTAGATTCTGTAGAGCTTTTACAAAAGCTGGGCATAGGTATTTTCTTACACATTAAAATATTATTTTCTGTTTGTTATCATTGTTAGCTAAAGGCATTTGGCTTTGACTTGACTAGTTTCTGGATAAATTGGGTCCAAATTTCACATCCCTATTTTAGATGTGTGTATACCCTAGTAGAAGAAAAATAAGTATATAAAATATTCTTAGAAAGTAGACAGAAAATTGGATGCTTATTACCCAAAAACTTATACATTTCTTAAGCCATTTTAGCCTTTAGTACCCACCAGGACTGAGGAAAAAATAACCTAGATATCTATAGTAGCTTCTGGGTGAAATGCTGCAGTAAACTAGGAGTCAAGAAAACGAGCATCAATACATAATCCGAACTGTGGGCATCAAGAAAAGGAGTGTATCTGAGAATAAATGATCCTAATTAGTTCTTTAAGACTGTGGCAGTGAATAAGGTATTTTAAACCTCTCTTTTATTTTTTACTGTTTTCTCCTGTTGCGAACTTTTCCTCTAATTCATAATATGCACATCGTCTGCTTCCTCCTCTCGATATTTCCCTTTGCTGCTTCACCATGGACATGCTCATTGCACCTGTTTCCCTTCTTGTTGGTTTTCCTTCCTTATGTAGTAGCTCCCGTTGGTGGCTAACAGCCAACCTCACGCTCTAAGAGGCCCTCAAGACCACATTAGCTAAGTCACTGTCTGGTGGCTCATTGGAGGCGTAGAACCAAGTTGGTGAATATGGAATGTGTAACTCTTGATTTCTCAGGGATAAAATTTTTAAGAATATAATATGGCAAAAATGGAGGAATATCTGTATTTTATCTCATGTAAACTGATTAATGATTATAATATGGTATAAAAGACAGTATTTAAAGATATATATTTAGGCTTTTTAAAAACATTATTTTTTATTTCAGCATATTACAGGGGTACAAATGTTTAGGTTACATATATTGCCTTTGCCCCACCCAATCAGAGCTTCAAGCATGTCCATCCCCGAGATGTGCCGCACCCATTGTTAGGTATGAGTATACCCATCCCCTCTTCCTCCCGCCTACCTGACACCAAATGAATGTTACTACTATATGTTCACATAAATGTTAATCAGTTAATATCAATTTGATGGTGAGTAAATGTGGTCCTTGTTTTTCCATTCTTGTGATACTTCACTTAGTAGAATGGGCTCCAGCTCTATCCAGAATAACACAAGAGGTGCTAGATCACCATTGTTTTTTGTGGCTGAGTAGAACTCCATGGTATACATATCCCACATTTTATTAATGCACTTACGTATTGATGGGCACTTGGGATGTTTCCACATCTTTGCAATTGTGGATTGTGCTATGCTGCTATAAACATTTGAGTGCAGATGTCTTTTTTATAGAATGTCTTTTTTTCCTTTGGGTAGATTCCCAGTAATGGGATTGCTGTATGAAATGGTAGTTCTACTAGTAGCTCTTTGAGGTATCTCCATATTGCTTTCCACAGAGGTTGTACTAGTTCACAGTCCCACCAGCAGTGTATGAGTGTTCCTGTCTCTCCTCATCCATGCCAACATTTATTGTTTTGGGACTTTTTGATAAAAAACCATTCTCACTGGAGTTAAGTGATATCTCATTGTGGTTTTGATTTGCATTTCCGATGATTAGACATGTTGAGCGTTTTTTCATACGTTTGTTGGCCATTAGTCTGTCTTCTTTTGAAAAGTTTCTGTTCATGTCCTTTGCCCATTTTTTGGTAGGATTGTTTGCTTTTTTCTTGCCGATTTTCCTGAGTTCTGTATAGATTCTGGTTATTAGCCCTTTATCAGATGTGTAGCATGTGAATATTTTCTCCAATTCTGTAGGTTGTCTGTTTGCTCTTGCGATAGTTTTCATGGCTGTGCAGAAGCTTTTTAATTTTTATCAGGTCCCATTTATTTGGTTTTGTTGTTGCTGTGATTGCCTTTGAGGTCTTCTTCATAAATTCTTTGCCTAGGCCAATGTCTATAAATAGAGTTTTTCCAACATTTTCTTCTGGAATTCTTATAGTTTCATGCCTTTTGTTTAAGTCTGTTATCCACTGTGAGTTGATTTTTGTGAGAGGTGTGGGTCCCGTTTCAGTCTTCTACATGTGGCTATCCAGTTTTCCCAGCACCGTTTATTGAAAAAGGATTCTTTTACCCAAGTGTATGTTTTTGTCTGCTTTGTCAAAGATTAGATGGCTATATGAGGATGGTTTTATATTTGGGTTCTCAGTTCTGTTCCACCAGTCTGTGTCTCTGATCTTGTGCCAGTACCTTGCTGTCTTAGTTACTATAGCCTTGTATATAGCTTGAAGTCTGGTAGATTGATGCCTCCCAATTTGTTCTTTTTGCTTAAGATTGCTTTTGCTATATGGGGTCTTCCCTGGTTCCATACGAAGTGTAGAATTATTTTTTCTAGATCTGCGAAAAATGATGTTGGTATTTTAATAGGGATTGCATTGAATCTGTAGATTGCTGTGGGTAGTATAGACATTTTAACAATGTTGATTCTACCGACCCATGAGCATGGTATGGTTTTCCACCTGTGTATGTCCTCTGCTCTTTCCTTCCTCAGTGTTTTGTAGTTCTCCCTGTGGAGGTCTTTCTCAAAGTCAGTATTATAAAGACAGAATAATTCATATTCCAGATTGGTCTAAGATTTGAGCTTCAAATTGGAGAGTGTATATTCATGATTAGGTCAGGGCCACCAGAAAATATCCATATCTTAAGGTAAACTAATTTGTGAACTTAATTACATCTGCAAAAATCCTGTTTGCCGTGTATATTAGTTTCTTGGGCTGCTGAAACAAATTACCCCAAACTTGGTGGCTTATAACAACAAAAACTTGTTGTCTTAGTTCTGGAGGCCAGAAGTCCTAAATCAAGGTATTGGCAGTGTTGGTTCCTTTTGGAGCCTGTGTTCCACCCACGCTCTCTGCTAGCTTCTGGTAGTTGCTGGCAATCCTTTATTCTTTGGCTTGTAGCGGCATTACATAGAAAAAATTATTAATAGAAGATTTCCTGATATTTTAATTTATGTAGAATAGTATTTAATTGCTTTGACTTATTAAATATAATTCTAAAAGCATGGAAATAGAATCATTTATTCATTTATGAAATTACTAATGAGAAATTAAGTATGAAAACCAAAATTTTATTTTAAACATATTAGTGATTAGAGATTTTTATATTTCTGATACCAGGTCTTTTCTTTCGTGAATGCTATATAACTCATCCATGTGTACTCAAAAAGTGATTGGGAAGAATAATGTGGTTAAAATGTAGGCTACATTTTTATGTTGTAATTGTGCAAAAAGTAACCAGAAGGAAGTCATACGTTTTGTATTTTGATAATGTGTGGAAGTATAAGAAATTTTGGATTATAACTTTGTGATTACCATACATACTGTTTTAATAATGGAAGCCTTTGGTTAACATTAGTGACTTTGAGAAGTTCTTAGTTTGTTATCCTTGATATAGTTTAAAGATGGAGAACTTGGGAAGTATAATGAATTATGAGCTAATATGAAATCTTAGAGCTTTTAACTCTTTTAGATTTTGGGAGAGACTTTTTTAGCATTTTATTCTTATTTGGAATTTCGATTTAAATGATTGGTAAAACATAAAATAGGAGGAAAGTTAACTGCAATTTGTTTTCTTCCTCTCTTGGCAGAGCAGCCATCCTAACTACTAAACGTTTGTGTCTGTTGCAGGCTTAGTCCTCCTGTCCTTCCCCTGTGCTCCTCAAAGGAAATACACTTGTCTACTGATAAGTTTTTCAGAATGCAGCCGTCTGAAATTACCAATGGTTGTTTTCTTTCTATTTTAACAAGGGAGGTAAGGAAACAAAAAACCCCAATCCATGTCATAGGTTGGAATTAAGAAACAAGGTCTCGTAAGAGGAACCTGGGAACTCTGTGAATATTTTGTAATGAGGTGCTTATATTTCATAAATAGCGAAAGGGCAGGAAAAAGAATTATTGCTGTGTGGCAATAATTCAATAATGAGTGTTCCTCTTTTGCCTGCCCTTCACCCCCACCTCCCCAAGCACTCTGTCAACATCCAGTGCATCTTCCCTCGTATATAATAAACTATGTAATCCTTTTTTTCTATTGGGTTCATAAATAGGGAAGTTAAAAAAAGTCATCTGCTGAGGTTTATGAGATACATTAGGGACTAAGGCCTAAAAATCATTTTTTATTTCTTTTGGCATAATAAAGATACTCTTTATTTTTACTGAAATGCTGATAAATATTTGCAATATACACAATAATAGCTAACTCCCACATTTAGTAACTGCTTCTCTAATTGTAGCGGGACCCATCTGAGACAGTCTCGGTGAAAGATGTTTTGGCCCGAGCTGCAGCCAAGGGTCTACTGGATGGGATTGAATTGGGTAAATCATCAAAACGGGAGAAGAAGAAGAAAAAATCAAAAACATCATTGACAAAAGCTTCCGTTACTGACAATAATGACATCCAAATGAAAATTGCTGAGTTCCTGAATCGAGAAACTAAAGCCAGTGCTAATCAAGCCGAAACATTAATAAAATCACCTCTTCCGCAGAAAAAAACTGTTCAAGTCGGGGCTTCCCCACAGATCAGAAAACGCAATAAGCCTGCCCCCAATTCTTCAGTGCCTACGTTTACAAAGAACACTGGTCCCTGCAGACTATATGAACGCCAGACAAACTTCACAAGACGTCGGCCAGAAGACAGAATGGTTCCTCTGAAGCCCATTGAGATTGTTTTGCCTCCAGTAACGATGCCATTTGCAAGTTCTGAGGGGATCAGATCTCATATACCAACTTCACAATTTTACTATCGTTGGGTTGGACCCAAGACTCTGGTGACCAGCAGCCTTCCCACACCATCACTGTCCAGAAAAGAGGAAAAGCCTAAAGAAAACTTGCCTTCCTCCCTACCCAGGCGTCCTCGACCATCCCTTTGACTGTCCTGCATTTTTTACAGGGGCCAAGAGCAGTTGATTTTATTTTCAAAATCTGCTACTTCTCAGGTTACACATCCCTACACAGGATACTCATCTTTTGGGTTACTTACTATCTTCTAAATGTGGTATTACTTTCAGACAATTAAGTGAGAAACAATAAAGTAGGGGATTAAGCATAGCAGAATTTGGAGATTTCAATAGCTCAGTGCTGGTCTGTTTTAGAGTGTCCACTGTAGACTCAGTGTCAGCTGTTAGAACTTGTCTCACTTGCGTTAACTTTCAGTCTGGACTTAGAGCTGCGACGGTTTCTCCTGCAGGGAGACGCTGCCTGCCTTGCAGCAAGCTTCTTCTCAAACTTGCGAGGCAGTTGGAAAGCATGGATGTGGACAAGACTGCTCTTTGGTATCCGGGCAGTTGTAGTTTAACTTTCTCAGTCACGATCGAAGTTGATTTTTTTTTCTTAAATATCAAACTATTCTTTGAATAGGGCATGGCATGAGTTTTTGTCATGTGACTGAGTTTGCGTAGGAATAGGAAGCACAGGAAGTTCCAAAGTGCCAGGTGTGTGTAGCTCAGGTGTCTGTTTACAGAGTGAAGTGTTTCTCGTTGGAAGAGCTCCCAGGATCCTGAGCCAATTGAACACACTGTGCGAAACACTGCTGTAAAAAAAAATGTGAGCAAATTTCCATCTAAATACTAATGATTCTAAGGAAGAGGCAAAACCGTTGAATGTAAGTCATACCTTTTGTTGAAGAAACTCATAAAAATTTCTGATTCTATTCAAAGATCAGGTGATACAGCAAAATGTACAAGTCATTTCAAATGGCACACAGTAGTCAAACTTCAGTAAATTGTTTCTGATGCACAATTAAAATATATTGTAGCACTGTGTTAATTATATTAAATGTTGATTCATCTTCAATGTATTATCAATTGCCTAGCAAGAATTGCTATGATTATCATTTCTAGATCTACTGATTTTTTTCATCATGGCAACAGAAATTGACATTAAATAGAATAAGATACAACTATAAATCTTTTTGTTTAAAAAAGTTCATAGACACATTCATAAAGTTTGAATTTAAAGTTTTATGTAGAAGTGTTTTATGTAAATTCCCAAACGCTCAATTCAGGTGGCATGATTTTTAGTAGAATATTATCCTCTTCAAGATAACTAGGTCTATTTCAACTCTAATAGTCTATTTTCTTATTTTCTCACTTGAGGTGAGGATAAAGAATGGTGAATTTCATTTTAGTAGTAATTTTTCTTTTAAGATTTACATTTATCAGTAAAATGTGTCAGTGAAGAAAGGAAATAAGACTTTTTATACTTGAACCAAGCTCTATATTTTAAACCCCAGAAGAATACTTCACATGTTAATTATTACTCTTAAAAAGTACAGAACGTTTTTAAATGCTTATTTTTTACTAATTTCAAAAATCAAAAATTATATCTCTTTGCTCTAAAATAGTATGTGGTTTGTTCTCTTATTCGCACCCAAATTTCTATCTGGCTTGGAGTATCCCACGCCCCCAGGAGGGCCGTGCAGCTTAGCTTACCCACCAGTCAGTCAGTGAAGAGCTGGTGTCTTTTGTCCTGTCCTGCCCTCGCCCCAACCCCAGGCTGAAAGGCATTCCACTGTCCTAAAGGACCAGGTCTGAGATTTTTATTCCAGTGTATTTTCTGTGGATAACTCTCCCTGTTATGAAACAGTTTAGGGTATTTTTCTAATTTTTGTAGCAGCATGTAATTGATGTCACAATTTGTAGCCACTTATTTTCAGTAGCTCCTCACATGCATCTGGGACACTAAATTATTTTTCTCTTTAGAAGTATATGGAGATTCTGAATTAAACCATTAAATAAGCCTGCAGTTTTCTTCTCTGAGAGTCTTCTAAGGACAGGATCAATTATTTAAATACTTCGGTAGAATAAAAGAGGAAAAATACTTTGGATAAAAGCAATATGAGAGAATTCTAGTGAAGGAGAATATTGATTACACTGACATTTTTTTGTTTGGCATTTTATGTTCTTCAACATCTTAGAGAAAAGTACTACAAAAATCTAAAATAGTGAAATTACTGGTATTTAGATACTCCAATAGCAAACTCATTTTTTTATCTGAAACCATTTACCACTGTATAATGCCAGAAACCAAAATGAAATTCTGTCCTTGAACAGAGTAAGAGATCAACCACTGGGGAAGAGCAAGATGAACAGAAAGTGGGGACTTACTTTAACTTCTACTTGTCTTCTTTCATATGCTTGATAGTTAAATAAAACCGGATTCAACTCATTTTCCTACTTACCTTTCATTTTGGATTTAGTCACTGTACACCTCTGTTCTTTTCTTGAAGTCAGTTTCTCGAAGAAGTGAAAGATAGACTTCTTTGTGCTGAAACATCTTGGTCTTAGAAAGACTGCTTACAAAGACCTGAATGCCAGCTGTCCTTCTTGATCGCAAAACAAGGACGGGGTAATTACTCAAAATTTAAAGTGACTTCCTAGCTCTTACCAGGCAGAAATACACAGTAACTAATTAAATCAGAATCCTCCATTACTAAAATGATTTCTAAAGTCTGAGGGGAGAATAATGTAAAAATGACCAGCGAGAGACACTGAATTTGTTTCTATTCCTTGTATATATATATATATATATATATATATGACTCAGATGCCAGATAAAGGAGCCAAACATTTTATGCAGCTAAATTTATTCTCACAACAAATTACATTTAGATGTGTAATAGTGGTCAACAGTAAAAGGGGCAAAAAGGAAAACAAAGCGTCCTTCCAGGATAAACAACCTGCTCTGGATGCCAGGGAATGCTCTCATCCCTACAGTGTTAGCGAGTACCTTTCCCTGAAGCTGCAATAAATTAAACTTCTCTTTACTGGCTGTATAACACACGTTAGATGTGCATTAGGTTGAGCCTGGCCAATGAGAGAGCTGATGGTTTTCTTAAACTGTGCTAATATCAGGGAAATGTTTTCATGTTACCGATGAAATCCTGAACTTGTGTTGCAATGCCTATGAAATGCGTGTGCCGTACAAGAGGAGGATGAAAGCTTTGTGGCTTCTAGGAAACGGCCTTCTGTAGATTAGTGTTACAAGTGTCCATCCAGAAATCATAAAGTGGAATTTAAAAAAGTAGCAGTGCCACAGTTTACCACCAAAAACGTATTTTTACGGAAATGGGTCTAATGTCCCTTTCGTGCAATACAACAGACAAAAAACGGTGGTCCTAATCTGCTATGAGTGACCTGACGTCAGGTGGGAACAAAGGGCACGTGGACGTGTGTGTGTTTCTTAGGTCGAAGCAACGTGTGGTGAAGGGTATAAAAAGGAAGCACCAGGCAGTGCTTTAGTCTGCAAAGCAAAGTTTCAGCCACAGGCATGGTGGCTGTTCCCCTTGATGCCGACAAGGAGCAGTACGTGAGGTGGCAAGTCTGTGTCTATCTAGCTGCTTTTAAAAAATAAAAGGACCTTTAAGTGTTATGCCCTTTCTTCTACATATTCCGGTAGAAATGTGACTATAAATCATTACAAAACCACCTTAGGCAATATATAGTTCACTGAGATTACTTAGGCCTGGATACACTGTGAGATGATACCCAGTAAAGATAATACATTAACACAATAATGCCGTATATTTCAGTAAAAATAGAATAAATAAAATAAAAATATTTTAAGCTGTATTTAAAAGGTTAATTAAAAATATGATAAGACATACAAGGCATCGTGAACATGGCTGCCTGTTTACCAAATCACAATACAAAGAATGCATAGATAGATAACTGAAGTGTTGCCGAGGCAGCAGGTAAGACGCCGGCACCCTTTCACAGATACACACACATGCTCTCACACATACTTTTTGGCCATGGCAGAAAGTGTCCGAACATACTGTTTAACATAATTAATTTTACAAAATCAATTTGCACTTAGTATGCAAAGCCATTTTCAAAACAAAGTATCTGCAGTAAAGTTTTCCATATGTAAAGGCTATCATTCATCTTAATGCATCCTATAATTGCATATATAAATCAGTTTGCTACTTAAAGCTAGCTCAGTATTCTTGATCCTGAAAACGAACAGATGTATGCCTTAAGAAACGAACGGGGGTTCTGATAGAGATTTCCAATGTAAAAGTGGACTAGCGTGTGCAGAGTTTGAAGTTATCACACTCAGATGCGTCACTGTGGAGATCAAGATGAACAGTCACCGTAACGGAATTTGAACAGCTTTGCAAAGGGCATGGTAAGGATTTTCATAATGCCACAGCTTCTTATGATGGGCATTTGGTTACTTCAGATAGAACGGTATATAAATTGGTAAAATGTATATATAATGCATTTCTAAAGCAGCAAATGATTGCAGCCCACCCCCATGAGCTCAGAGGGAACGGCAGGTAGAAGGCCACCTACCTTTTCCATCGTGCTCTATAGTGGCTAAGCACCACGAGTTACGAATATCTCTGAGTAATGTCATCTCTGGAAAAATCTCATAGATTGAGCGGGCTGTATACTGAATGTAGCATCTTGTCCTCTACAATACATATGAGGCACACTGCAGGAAAACAGTCCTAGACGGAGAGAGGGCAATGGTTTAATAATTAATACCACTGCAAAGTGATTTGGACATATTTCCCCCACTTACATAGGGAGTTCTAAGATTGCCTGGCATGTTCCCCTACCTGCTGTTCTGTGTATATGCCCAGAGTCTTCTGGAAAGGCTCTTCCTGACTGTGGTGGAGGCAGCGTCAACAGAGTTGGAGCCGGAAGTGGGAGACACGGCCCCAGTCCTGTTCTCGCATTAACTTTGGTGAGATCTTAGGCCAGCTGAGTTAGCCTCTTGGTGCTCTCTCTCTTTATTTCCCAAGTGTTTGTACCTTCTCTACCTTATAAGGCTCAAATGTGATAAAAATGTGGAAACCATTCTGACAAGTGCATAGCAGTGTATAAACAAAGTGTTGCTTTTATAATTGGATATTGTAAATGTTGATTTTGACAAGAAGTAAAGAAGACTAATATTGAGATTAATGTCCTTATGTCCTTTTAAAACAACAATGTCAACAAGAGTCTCAATTTGTATGTCTTCAAAGCTAAGTTTCTCATCTACATAAAATGCTATTTTTGGGAAACTTGTTCAATAGTCCATTATTCCTATGTATATTTTGCTCTGATATAAAATCTTTAAGTCTTTAAAGTAAAATGGAAAAGACATAAATTTTAAAATATATCCAGTTGAGTCCAACAAATTCTAACATTAAACACATAAATTCAAGAAAGGTTCAACTTAATGCAATCTGTTGCCATGGACAATACATGATGGACAGACAGCTTTCTGGGCAAAAAGCACTGGAGTAAGATCGAGCTAGATGGAGGATTCTAGCAGAATGTTTTCTTCCAGCGTGTGAACTAATAAAAATAACATGGTGGTAAAGATCTAAAATAATTGTGTGTGACAAATATAGAGGACATTCCCTCAACTTCGAATTGCATATTGGCTAATGAGCAAACTAAGGATGAAAGGTCTGTAAGATTCCACTGTAACGTTTATGTAGAGAATGGCCATAGTGAACTGTAATTCTCTAGCTGCACTGTACAATATAAGGCAGAAGTTTGAAATAAGTCCTACCCAAAATGCATTAGGATTTTGTTAATCTCTCTTTTTTTAAATAATCAGTTTGAAAACCATCTGAAAAGAAAGGCTAGTTTTTGTTCAATTTTAATTCCTGAAATTTAGTTTTTCATCAATTTTAAAGTTTCATTTTTTTCCAATATCCCACAAACAGCTGTAGACACGAAATGGTGTCCATGTGTCCCAGAGCTTGTCAAGGAAAGCTGCCAGTTGGTTGCTATAATGATGCCAACAGCCAATTCTGTCAAACAACATGTTCAATTTTATGGAAAACTAAAACAAAAACTCGCCACCCTATTTGTACAGCAGTTCAGCAGTATGGGCTGGGCAGTGTCTGCTCCAATGCTGAAACAGGGCAAAGTGCTTCAGAACCCAATGGCTGCCTGTGACAGATCCCACGAAGACCACAGTGACGCTGACTCGGGCATCGTCCACTCCCAGGACGCAGCGTCAGTTCACTAGGAGGGATGCGGCCACATTCTCCCCTGTGTGTGTGAAGTTGAGTGATGTTCACAATATTTACAGTAAGAAAAAGACCTTCCACTGCTCATGATGTCACTTACTGACGGCAAAAAAATTACTCATGCTTCTTTTCATGTCACGTGATGGTGGCAAGGCGAGAACATGCTTGTCTAACACTGTTTGGTTAAGGATAAATTTCTCTGAAGACAAAGCATCAGCAACGGAATGGAAGGTGAGATACCAGCTCATTTTCTTTAGTGTAGCCATTCAATCGTCAGGTAAGTATCGCAGAGCCCTTTACCACACGCAGCTACGGCGTTTCCGTGACAGGGCGTTTCTGTTTCAAAGTGTCAATGAGGGATAAGACCCCTCGCTTTACGTTGGTTGTGACCCTCCTGGTCACCGAGTCTGCTGGCGGTGGAGGTGGTCGGACTTTCTGTGAAGGAGGCCTGGCCACCAAGCACTTCTGATACCGCAACTGAAATAAAGCAAAACATGTTTTAAAATAAATAACAATGTATTATTTCTTCTTCTTTAATATGACTTTTAAGTCATCACCAGTACTTCGATTCCCCAAAGTTAACAACCCAGCTCCTAAACGTAAATCCAGCAGTTTATTTTTTTCTGAATGTGACTGTTTTCAATTGTCCTAAGAGATCATCAGGCTCGACCGAGGTGCTTTGGCACCTGCCGCCCTCTCCTTCCGTCCATTTCCACCCTCTGCCTGCTCTCGACACGGACAGCTGCGATCCGCGCACCTCACGTACGAGTAATGAGCTAATGACACCAAGAGGGCTGGGAGAGAGCGTGCGTTTCTCGTCAGAGGCTCGTCTTTCAGGCGCGTGCTTACGGTTCACCGAGACAGCACGGCACGAAGGGCGTAGACTTGAGTCTGAGCTCCATCACTGCGAACCCCAGGGCACGTGGCTGAATCTCTCTGAGCTTGAGCTTCAACTACAAAGCGGCTGAAGAACGGAGACCTTTACAGAGGCCGTTAGGGTTAAACGAGGAATATGTGTGGAATGCCTACGACAGACCTCGCAGTGCAGAGGCATCCGTAATGTTTGCTCCCTGCCCTGTTTTCTGCTTCAGTAAAAAAGGAGGATACATTTGTATATACAAAGTCTCAGTCCTAATGGAGTAATTACAGAGAAATCCATTTGCACTGGCACCATGGACAATTTTCTATCCTCGGAACGTTGTTCATCTGCTTTCGCATTAATGAAAATACAAGTAATTCTTCAAAAGTAGATACAAAGTTAAAATTCATAAAATGTTTTTTCCAATCCAAGCCCTTTAAAACACAGTTGACCCTTGAACAACTCGGCTCTGAACCGCACAGGGTCCGTTTACATGCAGATATTTGCCAACCAAACTCAGACTGGAAATACAGTGTTGGTGGGATTCGAAATCTGAGTACATGGAAAGCCGACTTTTCACACCTAGGCCGACTGCAGGGCCTGAGCATGCGTTGATTTTGGTATACACAGGGGTCCTGAAACAAGTCCCCTACGTATCCTGAGGGAGGACTGTAATTCTATGGCTGATTTTTAAAAACTTAATTAATAATAGGTTCCTTAGTCCAGTTATGGAACAGGCTGATATCTCCCCAAGAAGCATTAAGTGTCTATGGCAAGACTTCTAGGGGAAGCACGTACCACTTCTGTCGTACCCTGTAGGCCACAGAACTAGCCCATTTCAACTCAAGCATATGAAAAATGATGACTGATTACATGTCTCCTGTGTGAAAGGCATCTCGCTAGGTCTGTGTTACACCGAAACCACACACATCTAAAGCACGGGCTTATACACGGGCAGGGGTGGCAACACGGGCCACTAGACTGGGAAGTTCAAAGACCAGCCATGTCACCCAGCGTGAGTCACAATTGCGCCTGATGAATTTCATAACGGATCTCTCTGTCCTATTCTAAACGTCACCAAAATGTCTTCAGTTGGGCCTATGCCACAGGTATAGGTATGTATTAGCTGTAAAAGATCCAGCTAATATGTCTTTTAAATACTATATCTTTTTTAATTAAAGCTATTTATATTAGCTGTAAAATATACCTAAAAATTAAGTAGATGCTAAAGAATGTGTTAATGCCATAGATATTTCAGATGTTACAAATTCACACAGATATTTCAGATGGAGAATCACGCAGATTTGAATCAAGAAGAAAGCCACCGAGTCAGAAAGCTGGATTCAGAGAGAGTGGGGGGAAAAAAGGTTTGATTCCATCAGTATGCCTCGTCTGCGCTGCTTCAACTGGTTGCACTAATACAATTAAAACAGGAAGCAAATGAGTGAAAGTGTTTTCCAAGAGGGAAAATGAGTCTGAGAATCGGAAAACAAACTGTAACCAAGTGATAAAGCTAATTATTTTTCTTCATCATTTAAAATGTATAATTAAGGCTGAAAGCCATTCGTTTGACGACCGAAACCATCTGCTATGATCCGTTTCAATTTCATGAAATACCTAAAGAGCTATCATCCGCTTTTGCCTGACTGAAATCTCCCATTTCCTATTTTCTTCACATACCCCTTCCTCCCATCTGGACTCCCTGCACCTGGCCAGTGTGTCCACCTGGACTGCCCTCTGCCCCGCCCCTCGATCCAGCCCTGCGCCCCGTCACGTGCTGGGTTAGCAGCCTGGCCCACCAGACTTGAGGGGAGGTTGGACTGGAGCAGAGACTGTGGGAGGCACAGGTCCGACAGCAGGTGCACAGGGCTGGGTCTCTGCTTGCCTGTCTCCCTCCTTCCTGCTCCATCGTGAAGGAGAAAGGTCGGTGGCTCTTTTCCTGTTCGTCACCTTTGCCCTTTGTCCTCTCGCCATACCCTTTGCCTCGCAAGTACTGTGCGTGGTGAGGGGTGGAAGAGAACCTCTCCAGCTTCCCTTCCCTGAGCTCCGCCATCCCTGTGGCCTCAGCCTCCGCAGCCTCTCTCAGTGAAGGGCTCTCCGACCTCCACCCAAGGGGCAGTGTGGCCTCCCCTCACCCTTCCACCTGCCGTCTTCTGGGAGACCTTGCCACACCTGTCTGTGCAACCCCACTGCACCCCAGCCTCACTGGCTTGTTCCCTCAGCTGAAAAAATGTGCAGGTCAAAAAAAAGAAGAAAAAAAGTAGCTTGGTGTGGTTGGGAAGATCGCTTGAGCCCAGCCTGGGCAACATAGTGAGACCCCATCTCCAAAAAAAAAAAAAAAACAAAAACACAACAATGTGCAGGTCTCCTTGGGCCTGAAGACAAACCAACCCCCGGTGCTGCCCTTCACGGCCACACTCTGTGTGTCCTCTCAGGCCTCCACGTCTTCTTGCCTGGTACTTCTCAATCCACACGTCTCTTACTGTCATTTACTGTGCCTTCTACACTGTCTCCCCTACCACATCTCAGCTCCATCCTGCAAAGGTCGTGCTGCACTCACCCCGAATGCCCGAGTCCAGCCCGCAGTGCTGGCCGGGATCATGGGAAGCACCAGGCTTCAGATGTGCCCGGCCAGGCCCCCTCCGCGTCTCGAGTCCCCTGGGGCTGCCGTCCGGGCTGCTGCTCTCCTGGCTCAGCCCCTCCTCAGCTCTCTCACTGCGACTAGTTCACAGGCCCTGGCCACTCTCTGCCTCGGCCTTGTCCCTCAACCTTTGTTTTTTTCCTGGAGTACTCTTCTAAAACCTGGTGTGATCAAGTTGCTCCCCCGCTTGACCGTCTGTGCTGAAAAGAATCGGACCTTGGCGTGACACCGCAGGCCCTTCCTGACGTGACCTCGCCTCCTCCCACTCTGTCCTGGCGAACCCGAGGCCACTGGACTCCACACGCATGGAGGCTTGGGAGCCTCCGTTCACAGTCCCTCATTTTATTGGAGCCTGTTCAGAGCCGGGCCTGACGGGTGCTCACAGGATATACGTGGAACGAGGATGAGGTCGTCCTGCTTGTCTCAAACCACACACATGGTGAGAGCAGCCTGGCCCTGCTGCCTGGCAGACTTGGGGGTGGACCCAGGCTATGCCCTGGACCCATTCTCTGAGTCTCTGTGTCCTCGTAAATGAAACAGAACTAACAACTGTCAACAGAGTTGTTGTAAGGAGTTAACAGATATAAAAAATATATAAGAACAATTCATTTAAAACAACTATTTGAAATAAAAAGCCTTCAACATATTTCTCTTCATTTCTTAAGTACTAACCGGAATCTAAACAGTACCAACTCATGGATGACCGACATTTCCTAATCACACACTGAAATTAATTTGGGACCAAGGACGGCTAATCCTCAAACGTGCGGTTTTGAAGATCATTCCTTCCAATGTGACCGGAGCCTCCGTCCAGCCCGGCCGCCTGCAGGGGCCCCGGCCCTCCGAGATCGGTCTGCTCACCACGGCCGACCCTGGCCCCAGGAATGGGGGCGTGCAGCGGAGCGCTGCTTTACCAACTGTGTGTTTTCATCTGGATGAGTGACTGTGCTGACTCACGGCGCATGAAAGGAGAGCGGGCGAGTGCGGAGCGGCTCTCGGCGCCGGGCTGACTCACCATGCAGGCGGCCTGCACCGCCTCCGACACGCTCCCAGCGTTGGGCTCGCACCAGAAAACGTGGCACTCGAAGCGCTGGTTCCCGGTGTCCATGATGAAGGCGAAGGTGTGGACATCCTTCCCGACGCCCATGAAGGACAGGAACCGCACCCGGCACTCCACCAAGACGTCCTCTTCACTCTGCAAGAGACAGCGGTCAGCACCCGCCCAGAACCGTCACGCGCATTTTCAGATCTCAACAAACCAGAGAATCCCGCACACAGCAGCAGCACGATGGAACTGGTGTCAAAGAAACAGCCGGCCCGAGCTCACAGAGGACTTGTGCTTTTAGAGAGGCGAAGCTTGGCCTAAATACCCGGAGAGGCCATCACTGCCCTGGGCTTCTCGCCCTGGCGGGTCACCCTTGCTCTGAACCCCGCTGCTGCTGGGGGACGTCGCGTGCATTCTGTTCTCTCTCCATTACGCCAGGAGTCATGAGTCTGCTGTGGGGAGCGATGACATCACATACACTTTTCTCACATCTTGCCCAACGCAGGACACCCAGGGGCCCAAGCCCATTACCCGGTGAGCCCCCCGAGCAGCAGCAGGAAAGGATTCAGTCTCTCTCTCCATCCAGTTCTTACCCAAGTTAAACAGCACATAGAATTGCGTTTTCATCTAAAACCACGTCAGACAAAAAGCTGCCAAATCAACCGTGAGTTGTTAAATCATTTCCTTTCTCCTTCACAAACTGGTGTCCATACGGTAGCCACATAAGGTGGTGTAAAGACTCGTCTGGAATTCTTTCTTGTGGTTATGAACACCACATCCTTCGTAATAACTGCGTGCAACTTTTGGATGAGTAAACGCATCCAGAATGTCGACTTTCGGATCATTAACATCTTGACTCACTCGGGAATGAGGAGGTGTTTAATGAGCAAACTACATGAGACAGAGAGGTCGGGAAGTTTTCTCGGGAGAAAGGGTGCTGCAGCTGAGATCTGGGTGAGGGCCGGGTCGGCAAAGGGGTAGAGCCCAGAGGGAGCGGCCCTGGCGGAGGCGGGAAGTGGGATGGCACGGGCGGGATTGAGGGGCTGTAGCAAGCGCAGCACGGTGCCCAGAGAGGCAGGCGGGCCAGGAGCATCCTGGTCCTCTGCAGAGGGCGAGTGGGGCTGGGAAGGCTCCTGCTGCTGGACAGAGCAGGAGCGGGCCGGGCCTGTGTCCTTGCCACGGCAGGTGCGTCCCGGAGGCAGGAGGAGGAGCTGTGAGGGGTGTGGAGACAGGATGCCTGGGTGTGAGTCCCGGCAGACGTGGGGCCATTACTCGACCTCTGTGTGCCTCAGTTTCCTCAGCCACGAAGCTGGGTAATTGGGGCTGATGCTGACGCTGGCTCCTCTCAAGATGACCAGCGGCCCCGTCTACTAACAGGCCAACTACAGCACTTTCCCCGAGCACCTTCTGCACCGGACAACACAGCCCAGACGACGCCGGCGCCCTGAGAGTGGCCAGAAAACAAAACCACGCCAGGAGCCACTGCTGGTGCTGCACGGTCAGCTCAGCTAACGATTTCAGTCTCTGGGCGCACAAGGAGGACAGCACCGGAACGCAAGTTCCCGAGTCCAGAGGAAAGCAGACGCATGCCGATCCAGACCCACAGGGCGATTCTTTTCTTAACCACCTGGCTGTTTCAATCACAAGTAGGGACAATGCCCAGGAGGTCAAGCCACAGAAAACTGCTGCGTCCAAACCCCACTGTAACCCGGAGAGGCCGATGGCGTCCACAACCCCTTCTCACCTTTTCGCTGATGACAGTCACAGTAGCGTCGGCCACGCTCATGTCCACTGACGGCCAATCCTCCTTGTCGGATGACGTCATGAGACTTTCTATGGCACTGTTCAGGGTGTCCATGCCTGTGGATTGAAAGAGTAGCTTGAAACATCCTAAAACCATTTATCGCTCTCAGACACAGACCTGAATAACCCCGCTATAGCTATATCCCGACCGACCTTTTTTTTGGAGCCCCAGGAGAGAAGAAACTTCATTCTCATATTTGCTCGAAAGAAAAGAAATACTGGCTTTCCCAACAGAAAGAAAGGTCCCTGAGAACCTCCAGGGGACCGGTGTGGGCCGAGCTGTCTAATCAGACCATGGTGCGCCCGCCTCCGTCTCCGTCTGCCCTACCCCTGCCCGGTGCCTGCCTGTGAGTGGTGCGGGCTGTTCAGTGCAGCCGTCTGCTGGGTCCCCGCAGTGGTTTTCCGGGGGCACGGGTGGGTGACAACTGTACTGAGCTACCATCTGTATATAATTCAGACCTGTAGACTGTGCAACCCAGCGGTTTCCAGTATATTCCCAGCATGCAACCAGCACCACAATCAATCTTAGAACATTTTTATCACCTGCAAAGAAACCCTGTACCTGGTGGGAGTCACCTTCCATTTCTCCCAACCTCCTGAGCCCCAGGCAGCCACCCCCTGCTGTCTGTCTCTGGGGATTTGCCTGTCTGGACGTTCCATAGAAATGGATTCATACGGTATGTGGTCTTTGGGGACTGACTTCTTTCACTTAGCATAGTGTCCTCAAGACTCATCTATGCCGTAGCGTGATTCAATACCTTATTCCTTCTTATTGCCAAATAAGATTCCATTACATGGAACATCACGTTTTATTTATCCAGCTGTGAACTGAAGGACATTGAGGATGTTTCCACTCTTTGGCTATTGTGGAGGCTGCTGCTGAGAACATCTGTGCATGAGTTTTCATTTTTCTTGGGTACACGGCCAAAGGTGCGATTGCTGACCAGAGGGAGCTGATGTCACCTCCTGAAGAGCTGCCGCATAGATTCCGGAAGCAGCTGCACCATCCCCGCCAGCCGCGAGGGAGGAGTCTATTTCCTCCACACCCTTTCCTAGCCCAGGGACAGCTACGTCGCCCAGCCACCTTTCACGGCCAAGCAATACATTTCTGCTGTTGGGATTAAGCTAGGTCCTGTGTGTGCCACTTCTGGGTCAGGTAAAGGAAAAGCATGAGGTTCCCTCCACCCCCTCCCAGCCCACTAGTTGACAAGAAGAGAACAGGCGTCCTGGCCCCAGTGACGGAGGCCCCACTGGAGAACGCAGAGCCCTTCCCCAGTCCCGGCTTGGCCATCTTGGGACTAGACGGCAAATGGGGAATACACGCCTGCTCGTCAAAGTCCCTGTGTTCTGGGATCACGTGTCAAAGCAGCTTAGCCTGTCCTCTATTGATCAGGACTTTTACATCCTCTGGCTGGTGACAGGGTGAGGACCTGATTCGAGACAAGGCAAGAGTAAAACAACAGCCCTCGACCCTTCAGGGGCAAATACCTTCCACGAGCTCCCACACTTGCAGAGTGGACACATGAGAAACGTTCACGTACCGACTGGTTTGTCTACAGGCAACATGCCCAGGTACTGCACGTGGAACTTCTGCACCAGCTCAGTCTTTGGCGTTGGAAAATCTACTGCAGGGAACAAAAGCAACATCTTTCTCAGTGGTTCCGATACACACAGCAAACAGCCATCGCTCTCTCTCGTCCGGAACGCTCAGACCCCACCTGTGCCACAAGGTCCTGTTTTGGATGTCAGTGTGGCAACGCTGGTATGAGAACAGCATTTCTTACTCCAGATATCGGGGTACTGTCAGTCAAAACCCCACTCGACTTTCAGTTCAAGATAGGAACATATTTGAAAGCTGCAAGTGATGTCTGTATGTTAAAGCTGCTGCTGTCTCTTTGATGTGCGCTAAGTGGCAGCTTCTGATGTCCCATTTGTTAGGTATGGTGCTGCCCGGGGACATTTTAATCACGAAGGGTACAATCAGAGACTCAGGAAAAATAACTAAAGAGTCTCCAAAAAAATCAACCCACACATTTTTAAATGAGCTGGTCCTTACCCTGGGCTGCACACGAACTATAAAACCACTACAGACAATATTCCGTAATCTCATCCAGTAACAAAACGCATCGTGGCCCCTTGTGCCTGACCCCAGTGACACAAATTCAACCTGTGCCACTGCGGCTCAGTGTGCTCATTAGCCGAGCTTTCTAAGGAGACTCGAGACACCAGAGAACCAGCCGAGACCCTCTGGCTCTTGATACGGAGAGAGGGCGCCGCCAACTACCTTGCAAGGGAACGTCGAGGGTGACGTTGGTCCTCTCCTGCAGGGAGCTGCAGGCCAGGGCTTTGGCATTCTTCCGTTCGGCCATGATCTAAGGGGAGAAAACAGCGTTGGTTCGGGGTTACGAGTCTTCATGTCTTCACCTCTTCCAGCCCAGAAAGTGTCTGAGCTGATGTCACTCATTACTTGATCCACCCCCATGTCTCTGGGCTGCATGTTTTGTTTGAGAATGTTGCTCATTTTCCCAGGGACAGTAAGTGAACGGCTGTTCCTCAGACTAACAGTCTCCGGATGGGGTAGAGTTTGCTTCTTCCACGCACCAGGCTCCCACCTCTATTGAAAACAACCCAAACGCACGTTCCTTGTTCACGCATGGACCTTGGCCTGCTGGCCGGTGTGGCAAGAGCAATGACATCCCCCGGGACTCTGGATGCTGCTAGGTGTTCTTGGCGGGGCTTTGGTGCGCGTGTGTGTTTTCCACGTGGGGCCAAGACCTATTGTCAGGGCTTTTGGAGACAGAGTACACGGTTCAGATCGCACCTCGGCCACGTACGAGCCGTGTCTCTGTGCAAGCACCTGACCCACGGGGATGGCGACAGCGTCCATGTCAGAGGGCAGTGCTGAGGGTGATGGGAGCTGGCATGCTCTCAGCAGGCCCAGATGGCGTACGCGCTCAGAAACGCTTGCTGCCGTTGTCATTATTCTCAAACTGTTCCAAATGGCCTCTCTCCTGCTAGAGACGCTGATGTCCCCTTTACTCAAGAGTCGTCACTCTGCACTCCTGTTCCCCGCCAGTTATACGGTGCAGGGGGTTTAGGGACTGAAAGCAGCTCACCCTTTAGTGACCCCAAAAGGAACTCGTATTAATGTTATTCCCACTCTAAGCTGTCCCCATTCCGAGTGGAACCAAAGTCATTTCCGTCCCAGAGCTGGCATGTGTCTGCACACACGTGGTGCTCAACTATACGTGGTGCGTGGATGAGGAGCATGAAACCCGGGGTGTGTGCTGCAAGTGCTGCCAACGGCACGGCCGTGTCCGGGCCCCGTCAGTGCGAGAACGTGGACGTGGGCTGGGACAGACATGGCGACCCTGAGACCAGCACCCACCCTGCCCGTCCCTCCGCGTGGGTCGGAGCGGCAGACGGGGGCTCTCTCTCATCTGGGGGCTGGGTCTCGCCCGCAAAGGGACAAGGGGAGGAACCTTTCTCTGAGACGACACATTGCAGATCTCAAGCAGGCACCGGTGGGTGCCAGGGAGGAGGGTTCCAGACCAACACGAGAAAGAACTCTGAGAACCAGAGGCGCTCAGTAACGGAACAGTCAGGGGGGTGTACGGGCGTGCAGGCGGAGGGTGGGGCGTCTGCGTGCGGAACACTGTGACGGACTTTCTGTTCTCGTTCCGAGGCTCTGTGACCCTGGTTAAGGACGTGGGACCCTCGACAGCACGAGACAGTGACCGCAGCCCTGCCTCTCGGCTGGAGGAAAAGCGCCGTGAGCTGCCGTGTGTCCTCGCGGACCCGGTGTGTGTGGCCGGCGTGCCCCAGCGGCCTGCGTTTCCAGACACACGGACGGCTCCTCACCGCCCTCCCCTTCCTGTGGGTGCTGGCTCAGACCAGGGGGCCCTGCTCCCGGAAAATCGCTCTGACTCCTCCTCCCGGTTCTGGCCGTGTGCACAGCCCCACCAGCGCACCTGCCGCTGCACCCCCAGACGGGGAGGGTGCACGGCTCGCCTCGTCTTGCGGACAGATGCTGCTCGGGGCGACGCTGGCCTGTGGCACGAGCACCTCGCTGCTGCTAAACGACCCGCCCCGCCCTCCCCGAGCTCCGCGTGCGGTCACCGGGCCGCCCTCCTGCTCTTCCACATCCCTTCGTCTCCCACGGAGAGGAAACGGGGGCCCCCGTGCCCGACCCACCTACCTTGGAGCAGATTTCGTGGAGACTCGTGGCGATGGCTTTAGCTGGAGTGTCACATCGAAACACGTGACATTTCAAAATTCTTGTGTCTTTATCTCTTGCTACGTAAGCAAAATCCCTGCACAGACAGAATTCATCAGTCCGTTAAAGGGAGGGACTGTTCCCCGACACGTGCTACGAACATTAACCGAGCTGGCAGCCGGCGTGTCGGGGGTAGAAAGCGCACGCGATGACCGAGAAAGAAAATTGAAGCTCAACGGCTACCTGAAACAGGGCAGTTTCGTGGTTTCTGAGTACAATAACTAGTGTTCTCCAAACTGCTCAGCCGAACTCCTGGAGTCACTGACAACTGTCAACGAAAACCGAACTTCCCAGAACTCTTCCAGCTCGTGCGGTGACAACACCGACGTCACGGCTGTAGAGCACACGGGCTCCAGAAGAGCACGAGTTGCACACGAGGAACAAAACGCAGATCGACGGGCTCTGACGTGCGCACGCGCAGACAAGGCGCCGGCCCGCAGCTGCCTGGGACTGCTGGAACACACGGGACCGTGGGCCAGACCCTGTCCCTCGATCCCGCGAAACTGCCCGACCGCAGCCGCAGTGGGGCCCTCGGCCCCGGCGCCGGGCCAGGTGCCCTTTGCTGAGCTGCCCACGGGCACTAGAACCTCAGCCCGACCTCGGGCCCTGCCCCGCCGGCCCTCCGCTCCCCCACGTTCCAGCTCGGCCGGCGTCCTCCGTGCTAGAACCAGACGCACCCGGCCTCACTCTCCACACCCAAGCCCCGTGTTCGCCCTATTTTACCTCCTGGAAATTTCCAGAACCCAGCCCCCAGCATTGTAAGCAGGTTCTCGCGTCCCTGCCTTTGCCCAGGCCGTCTCCACCCCCAGCCTTAGTCAGGACGCAGCTGAAGCTGCTGAAAGCCAGGTGGGCTCTGACGCCCCAGTGTCTGAGTGTGTCCCCCCGCGACCCCTGAGGCTCCACGAAGACGCCTGTGCCTCACTCGCGGCACCCGGTCCAGGCCCGGCGTGACAGGTACCACGCAGTCGTCGGCTCAGCGCACCCTCCTCCCGGAAGCACGGGCCCTCAGCACGCACCCGCGTCCTGCTGGGAGAGTTGGCTCTCGGGCCTGAACGGGTCTGGGACGGTGGGCTGAGGGCTGGGTCGGGCAGGAGCCGGGCCCAGGCCTTGAGCGGGGAGCACGACCTTGCTCCCGAGGCCTTCCTATCCTGCCCCAGCCTCGCGCCACCGAGGCGACACGCTACTTGAAAAAGAAACAAAGAGGCGGCCTCACTTTGGCGCTCACGCTCAGGGACGCCTCCCTCTAGCGACCCTCCTTCCCGGGACAGACCACTAAGCAACACACGACTCTCTTCGTCTCAACTGCCACGTTCAGCCGTCACTTTTCTGAGGCCTAGTCTCTCTGAAGCTCCCTACGGCCACCCGTGCAAAGTCCAAAAGCCTCTGTCTGGATTTTAAGAGTTCCACAACTTGTCACCCCAACTTCCCAGCGCCGTTGCTCCAACCCAGGAGTGCTCCACTCTGCTCCAGAAGAGGCCAGTCTCGTGTCTGCGCGGGGGCGTCTCCCTTGCCTGGTGACCGCCGGCCCTCCCTGCGCTGCCCAGAGCACACCCGTCCACTCCGCACGGCCCAGCCCTCTGGCCTCTGGGAACTGCTTGTGTCTACATGTATTCAAATTCTGACCCAGAAAGGATAACGGCTTGTTGCAGTCACTGTCTAGGTCTCAGCTGTGCCCGTCCTCTAAACAACCAGAGAAGGGCAAGGAACGGGGATCCAGACAAATTCAAGTTTCGTTCCTGGTCCCACTTAGCTACATCACCTTGGCCGTGGAATTTAAGTTCATCTTTAAGTGGAAAGGTTGAAAACCTTGATTTCTAAGATCGCTTTCTGGCTCTGACATTCTCCAGGATGCATCACCCTCCTCGACTGCTGCAGGATTCCCCAAGCTACAAGCCCAGGTTACCCACAGGGAGGATGACAGGCTCGCTCCGATCAAACGTCAGCTCTGTGCCCTCTGTTCTGTCATATGTCACCCCCTAGGCATCATTTTTAAAAAATTATTATCAATCTTCATTTTCTTCTGTCCCGGAGGAAGGTGATTAATGCCTTAAGGGCAACCATCTGGAACCATCCTCTTCCCAAAGGAGAAACCCAGCAGCCTCAGGCTTTTTGGGAGGGAGTCTCACAATTTTTTTTTACAGCCTTATCTTTTCCTGTTTCCTTCCAGGTACAGGCTAATGGACCAGGGACACAGACCTGTCAGTCCCTGATGGGGGACCAGCCCAGGAACTAACCCTCCAGCGGTTTCATTTGCTTCCCAGGATGAAACAAGTTTTCTCCTCTCGCCGTGGAGGTCGAGAGAGTTGCGTGTCTCCTGTTGTATCCAGAGGGTATCCCGAGCCCCCCTTGATCCGCTGAAAGCCCGAAGTGTGGAGATCTGAAGGAGGCAGGGACGCCTTTCTGACCTGCAGCACAGACAGGCTGGGCGACTTTCTCTTGCACAGTGAAACATACAGCCAATGTCATTTCATTATTATTCAGGATGAAATCCAAACATCACTTAACTGATTGTTTTAAAAGCTTGGCTTTTCAGCACCTGACTTCTGAAAAAGGCCACCGCGGGAGACAGAATAACAACCCCCCCCCTTCTAGAAACTTGTGAACGTGTTACTACCTCGCGTGGCAAAAGGGACTTCGCAGAGGGGACACACGAAGGCGCACACGAAGGACCCTGAGATGGAGACACTCCCTGGATTTCCCAGGTGGGCTCAGTGAAATCACGAGGGTAACAAGCAGCCATCTTCCTTCTAAAGGAAGAACAGGAGGCTGAGGGCCGCCTCTGGAGCAGGCGCGGAAACAGATCTCGCGCTGCCAGCCCTGCGATCTCAGCCCGCAGGACCCACTGCAGACGTCCGTCCTGTGCTCGGCAACTGCCCTGACAGCACCGGACGGGCAGCCGCCTGTCTGCCCACACCCGGGCCTCGCCCCGCTGGTGTCCTGCAGTCGCGGGAGTCGCTACATTCTCTTCCATGAACTGGGAGTGGATGGTTTACAGCTGTAGCCCCTTGTGTCTTTTCCTCAAACTTTAACAGGAAAACCACCTTTTGCCATTTGCTTACTGAGCCCTTGTGTTTCCAACTCCCAGCCTTTTGCTCTTCTCTCCAGTAATCATTCCCCCAGAGGACCGGCCTTGAGTTCTGCCAGAGAATAACGTCAGCGCTAAGACATCTTATCTGACAGCCTCAGATTTCTTAATGGCAAAGAAATAGGACCAAAGATTGCTTTTCTTATTCTCAATTGCACAGCATTCCATTAATAATCATCCTGTAGTGGCTTAATCCTTCTTTATGGAATGAATAAATAGATGATTCTTTATTCAAGTGGGTTCTATTTAAAAAAATAGCCAAGACACGAGGCCCAGCATGGGTCCAAAGTGGAATTTGGAAGGTGGGTCCATATGAGAACGAATTGTAATTATAGGGCTCTGGGCTCCACCAAAATGTGGACCATTGCATAAAGCCTGGTTGTATAAAGCCTGTTTTCAAGATCACATGCTCTAATTTTCTTATACGTTGAAAATCTTGATTGCGGGGTGGAAGGCACAGGGAAGAGAGAGAAAGGACATGAGAAATTTCATCTTTCTAGATAGCCAATCCAGAATGTTCCACATACAAAAAAAACAAGACTTTTTTTTTTTTAACCCCATGTCACATGCACCATCGACAGGCATCACTAATTTCCCACAGCTGAGGCTCTAGCTTGGTGAGCTTAACTTTCTTTCTCCTTTGCAAGCTTAAGATGATGCTAAGTTCTTAACTTCTGAAAGGGGAATCCCCACCACCCGGCACCTGCATAAACACACGTTTTTGGCAGGGAATTCTTTACCAGGTGCTTTCATGGGACACAAAGATTGTGTAAGCATCAGATGTGAAATCCCACCCCTGCAGCAATCAAGGTGGCTCGGGCAAACCTGACGTGCAGCCCTCTCTCTAGAGCAGAGTCTGCTGTTAATACTCAGCATGACTGCTCCCAGTGCAGAGACCAGAACAAACAGCGAGGGCAGGAGCTAGCAGACATCCGAAAACGTCCTCCCCATGGACTTGGACGGGACTTGTGATTTTAGCTGAGGGAGATCGCACCTGCATGCACAGCTCTCATCCTCCAGAACCTTCTTCCACCTCCCCAGGCCAGGGCTCCTCAAAGTGATTTGAAAAATCAATCAAGCTTGCAAATTTTCCTCATCATAGCCTCTGGAAGACCCATCCTGGAAGTGCCACCCACCCAGTCTGTGCGGTCTCTTTCCCTTCTGACACTGGGCGACAAGGGCAGCTCATCGAAGGGGGGAAGCGGCTGCCAGCAGGAGGAGGTCACGGTGCCGTGGTCGGAGGCAGGGGAGGGTCTGCAGCAAGCCCTGGGAGGACGGCGCTGCCTTCCCGGTGCCCACACAGGCAGGGCTGTGCCTGAGACTGGCTCCAAGGCAAAGAGGAGGTTGCTTCCCGTCTGCACTTGGCCCGCAGTGACACAGTCATTCGTTCAAGGAGAAAAACCTCAAAACTCCCTTCTTCCATCAACGTGGTGGGAAACAGATAAGCTCTGTGCATCTCGACTAACAATTGATAATGAAATCGAGTCGGTGCTTCTGGTAGTAGCCTAGGGCCAACCCTTACCAACGAACCCAGAGGATACATAACGTAAGCACCAGTATTCAGTTTTCAAGAAGCACGAAAAGCCTCTTCCTGCAGTCTGGCACGGTTACGCCCCGGCATGCTGATCGGGTTTGCTCGGCACGGCAGTGGGAGTGACCACGTCACTGCGCCGAGTCCCTGGGCGCATCGCCTTCCCCCAGCGGAGGATCAGGGAGCCGCATGCAGTTCCAGACTCTGTTTTAAACGCTGGTGATGAAAGGTCACACAGAACAAAACAAAGACGAGGATGGCTGTGAGGATGGCAGTGCGCAGGAAGGAGGCAAGCGGGCTCGGCCAGACATGTATTAACAAGACACCATGAAGGGGAGAAGCGAAAATCGGTTGGTTACCTCTCTCTGAATCCGGGAAGGCATGAGGGAACAGAGCAGAAACAGCACGTTAGCATCCACCGGCATCCCGCAAATGACACGGCCCCGCCAGCAGCAACTCCGAGCACTGACAGCCCATCTCATCCCCAGCTTCGCAACAATTAATAGCCTTTCGGTGCTTATTTTAGCTGAACTCTATCACCCAGAAGGGTGTATTTTGAGCCACGCTACAGTGAAGCCAAGAGATGCCAGCTGAGTTTACAGAGGCAACGTATCAGCCGGGGGAGGTAATCGCACTCAGAATATCTCGGTGGAATGTGGGAAACCGTTTGCAGTAAACACACAAGACGTGTCTTCGTGCTCCAGTTCCACCTGCCCCAGCAAACAGCACCCGGGAACAGCGGCGTGGACACCACTTCACTTGTTTCACCGACATTCCCGACAGCATATTAACAGAGCTGCGATAGTGAATCATGTCCTTCCACGGAGACGACCTTTACAAGGTCACAGGGAGGGAGGCGGTGCAGGTCAGGGCAGAGGCGGGAGGTGAGAGACAGTGGACAAAGTGCAGAGAGGGGCTCAGGGCTGTGCCAGGGAAGACGGGAGGCGACACAGAGGGGAGATCGCAGCTCCAGGTTTGGGGCCGCTCGCTTGGACTGCCGCCCCCGGAGCTGCCCTGAGCCAGCTGGGATCCCAGTGAAGTCACTCAACCCCGACCCTCGGTGCTCACCACTCCCTTCTGGCCTCGTCACACAGATCTGAAAGGGCCCAGGGCAGAGCCCCCAAGCTGGTCACACACACGCACAGACCACAGAGCCCCTGGGCTGAAGAGGCGGAAACCCGCCTTCTGGGCACTGCACGGCAGGGTCACGGCGCGGCCAGCAGCGCCCTGCAGGCCTGGAGCCAGAATCCCAGCGTGAGACACCAGGCACATCAGACAGTGACCAGCAACATCGCTGACGCGGAAAGGCAGAGCTGTGCGCCCTGATACAGAACAACCAAGGCGTACTAGGGAGCCTCGTGTTAAAAACAACACAATGTTTGGGCAGGTATTTTAATATATACATAGTAAAAAAATCTGGAAGGTAACATCTAACGTGTCAACTGTAATCTGGAGGAGGGATTATGGAGGATTTTATTTATTTGTTTGAAAATTATACAACAAGCATATATGACTTTTGTGATAAAAATATGTAAATACCTACCTTAATATGCGAGGGACACCAGTTGTGACAATCACGCCCCAAGGCACAGGTAGCAAGACTAATAACAACATGCCCAATGACCGCCCTTCATTGAACTCTGGCCCCTTGCAACCTCACAAGGTCAATATTATTGTTCTCATGGACAGATGAGGAAACAAATTCAGAGAGGCTGAGACACTTGCCCAAAGTCACACAGCTAGGACATGGGGAAGACAGAGTTCAACCATAGGCTGCAGGACTAATTCTAGTCTTCTTAGATGCACCCACAGTGGGTAGCCCACACTTCTGCACGGTGCTGCAGACCTCTCTGATGGTCTGTCTCCTAAATGACAAACCCAGACAGCCCCTGTGCATAGGTGTTCAAAGTAGGGCCAAAGGGTTTGGCAGAGAAGCTGGTGTTTCAGAGAAAGGCGGGAATCTCCTTCCCAGGTGGTGGGACGTTCTCAGGAGAGGCTGTCTAGGCTGAAGGAGTGGATGGCTGTGCTCACACCCGGATGGTAGCACGTTCCTCTGTGTTCACTCGGCACAGATCTCCGGGCCCCGCCTTGTGCCAGGCACACTGTGTTACCTGGTGCGGCCCCTGGAACCTGCCTCCTCATCAGTGACAAGGGGATAAGGACGCCTTTCTCAGCATTGTCATGAGAAGCAAGTGCGATGAGACAACGGGTGCAGGGGGACCAGGTGTGCAGCGAGGCTGCGATACCCAGTGTCACTTTGGCTCCTGTCACTACGTCCCCTGACGGCTTTGTCTCAGCTGGGTACCATCTACCCCGGGGGAGTCGCCTGGGGAAGCGGTGTGGCCCTCTCAGACTTGCTGGACACCTCCTGCCCCAGAATGACGGGGAGTCACCTCCTGCTTGGGTCCCACTGGCGCCACCTCGGCCCCGCCTGGCAAAGCCAGTCTTTGGAGGCAATCTAGGTCACCAGCAAAGCCTCCAGAGACCTGGATTCCGGTCCCAGTTTGAGTAAACAGCTGTGTAACGTGATACAGCTCACACAGCCTCCCTGTGTCTTAGGTTTCTCATCTCAGAATAGATGCTCTAGGACCTTCCCAGCGCTCAGCTTTCATCCGAAAAGAACGCCTTAGTGCTTTGACTCGCTTGTGATCTATGCCAAAAGCTTTTAATTTCTTATGCTTAATAAAAAGCCTATGCCTAGTGTATGACACCAACTTTTAAAATCTAAAGACCCAAGAACACAATCTGTTTCTTTTGTGCACATTATCATAGCTTTGATTTTTAAAATCAGACCCATCACTACTGATTCACTTGAGGAAATACCATCAATACATAGTCATCGTGTTCTTCCCTGAAGGCAGAACTTGGAAAAATGACATGCAAACTTTTAACATAGTTAATTCTTTTGGGGTTAATACACACTGCTTGATTTAAGCGTCAAGAGTGAAAACCAGCCATAAATAGAGACCTCGGAGCGATCTTTGAAATGTCATTCAAAAATCCGAAAAGTTACTGACAGTGCCAGCTGCTCTACTGATTCAGCACCTTGTAAACTTGCTAGGAAAAAAGAAAACATCAGCCCAAAGTGAGGCTTCTGCACAAGACGAGCCATTCTGAGTGGAGGAGGCTAAATTTAGAGTCAGGCACAAACGTACTCCCCTCTCGCTGTAAAAGATACCGGTGAGAAGAGCTGAACCCCGAGATTAATTCCAGAGAAGCCGCACACCCCAAGGCTGCCCGATCAGCATGCTCTTGGCGGCTGTTCCTTGGCAAAATGAATGCGGGAGTAACTGGCAACGTTTCCATCGATACAAGCCTGAAACAGGAGAACTCCTTGGCATGTAACTGGAATCCAAATGAAGAGGAAATTCCTCAAAGAAACCCAGCACGGCAGAGTGACAAGGTCTGCTCCAGCGTTCTGGAGGAGGACGCCGTCTCCATTCCCACTTCTCGGGCCATGCACAACCGTCCACTCTGCACAGACGGACCGCGCAAGGCCAGGACCTGCCTGCGGACGTCTCGCTCCGTTTCTGCAGAAGTCTCCGTCGCGTTCTACTGTTTGATGCTCGTCTTTCATCACTGGGGGTCTGGAGCCTTCGGCGCACACATCCATGTGACAATGATGCAAAAGTGTAAAACTCTATGTCATAAACATTCTGGCACCAGCTCCCGAACCTGACAGTTTATTTTTTTCCTCCAGTTTCAAGTATTTTGTGTGCCTGACATTTATTAGCTGTTGCCCTTGGTCAGGGCCCCGTGGCCTTTGTTCTTCAGTGTCTCCATCTGTACGATGGGGGTACTAGTGGTACTCACACCCCGAGAGCGCCGTGGGGCTTGCATCAGTGAAGCCACGGAAACCCGTACAGGGCGATGGCGTGTAGCATGGCCTTGACGTGCAGGCTAGGCTGCATGACCGCCACGTGAGAGTGGGAAGGGGAAGACAGCCAAGAGAAAGGACAGGTTCCTAACCTGTTTTGGATCGTGGATGGCACCTTTTGGAATCCAGTGAAAACACTCCAAAAAAAAAAAAAAGTACATGAACTCACAATTTTACGCATGATTTTGAAGCGGGGTGGTACTGGGAAGGTTCAGTGACTCCTGGAACTCATCCGTGGACCCCTTCACAATCTACACCCTGCAGGTAAAAGGCCTCTGAACTGAAATGAATACAAAAATTTACGTAAATTTACCACCTGGTTTCTGATGACAACCAGAGAATTCAGCTCAGGGAAAAGTCCTATCCTTCCCAGGACCAAACAGCGACAGGAACACCTGCCGGTGCCCAAGTGTGCCTTCCTTCCCAAAGCAAGTTCCTCCCCCCCAACACGCCTGCCCCCAGCACCGTGCAGGGAGAGAGTTCCCACACGTGCAAGGGTACAGCCAGCGTTTAAAGTGGCACACATGGTTATTGAAATTCAAGGCACTTTCTTCTATACAGAGGACTTTCTCATGCCAAGGGAGAGGAGACACGATAGCTACCAGTGCGCTTACTAATGGGGGTTGGAGGAGAAGGATATTTAAAAGAACCCAGAAAATGAGTGTTTTTTAAAGTCCATCTTTGAAGACAGCAGGAATTAATGAACTTCGGCTTTCGTCTGTGCTACATTACGGATAAATAAAACACAAAACCCTTGCTTCTCTGAATACCTAAGAGAAATAAGAATACCCACACAACTTATATTTATCGAGTGAGAGGTAACTCACACCATGCTCTGGTTTCAACTTTAAACAGTAACGCTTGGGGTGTAACCAAGGGATGAAGTTATGTGAGTTGTACCTGAACGGTGAAACCGTGGGCTGGCTTCCTTTCTGAAAGGACAGATGGTAAAACAAAAACAAAAAACACTCTACGCCAGAAGGTTCCTGTATGAAAAGTAACAATAACTCATGAAGGTTTAAAGACTGATACAGAGCAGATGACGGCTGTCCTACCAGCATGGTGGTTTCCACGAGGGCACAGACCCAGTGAAACCCAGTCCAACCCAGCCACGTGGAGGGCCCCTCGTGGGTAAGGCACATCCTTCAATCAATTTCTAGATTTTCAAGGGGATTTCTTTGTGCAGCTGGAAGAAATACCAGGGTAGATAACATAGAAAGCCAATACATTTGGCCTTAATTTAAATTTTGTTAACTTCCATGCAGATATAAGTATTGCTGATATTCTGTAAACTCAACAAGACCTAAAGAAAATTAGACGTCAGCACTAGGAAGGCTGATTGCTACTAACCAAGCAACAACAGATCGTGCCCGGCCAGTTCTTGGTGCACGTGGTCGCGAAGCCACACAACCACCCCAGCAGGGAAGCATCACGACTCTCCCTTTACTGATGAGGAATCTAAGGTTCAGGGAGTTAACCTGCCCACCGCCAGCAAGCAGTGGTTCCACACACGGGTCTGTGGCTGCGCTCTTCCCTCTGCCGCGTGGTCTGGGGCACTGGGTCCCCGAGCCCACCTCGCTCCTTCCTCCCAGTTGACCGGCTCTTTGCCCAGGCCCTCAGCCCTTGCTGGAGAGTGGCCTCTGCTCTCCTCTCCGTCCCTCCTGGACTTTTGGTTCCGCCACTGCAGAAGCTGTAACGATAACTAAGTGCTGTGCTTGGTTCAAATTCTCTTCCTTTCATCCTCAGTGCGGTAACAGCCAGTTACCCTGCTGCGCCCCTGCTCGTGGTGCCCCCAGACTCCCTGCCTGCAGCCGCACTGGACCCTTCTGCGTGAGGCACACAAGCCGGTCCCGGCAGGGGGGCCGCTGTGCCTGCTGTTCCCACTGCCGGCCCACACCGCTCGTTCCCTGGGTCCTTCTGACCCTCTCCGCCTCCACAAGACCCCTGGGGACCCCCAGTCGCTGTCAACACTCACGGCCGTCTGAAGCCACCTGCCTATTTATTTATCCTCCGTCCTTCCCTTTTCCCACCAAGAGAGTCAAGTCTGTGTTAGCAGGAACCTTCCGCCTGTTCGAGTACCACTGCCACGCACGTAGAGGGAAATCAAGCAATGTTTCTGAATAAATGAATAAATAACCGAACGGGGTGCACCGAGGACCCTCCCCTTCATTCCTGCTCATGCTGGTGAGCACCTGAGGGGACGATGCCACTAACGGGAAGGCGCCGGCTGGCCTTTCTCCTGCTCTTGCTCGTCACAGACGGCACTTTGAAAATGCCTTCACTTCATGCTGTTTTCGTGTCGTCTGAAGCAACATTAATAAAACATGTAGTTCTGAGAAGATTATTAATCTCTTGTGACTCTATTTAAAAGCAAAGCAAATCTACACTCTGATCATTTCCAGCAGAAATAACAAGGCTATTTCCAGAGCCCCTAACTAGATTCCTTCTTTGGAACATTCGTCTAAATGAAAAACACCTCCTCTCTCCTGAAAAAAAATCAATACGTAAATTTCCCTTGTGTATGGATTTCTATCAAGATTTATTCCCAGATAATTTTTATATTTGTACTCTAAGAGAAATAAACCTTCACTTATCATTTATGGGAAAGACCCAGGACAACACATCCTCATGCCTGCTGAGGCAGAGCTACAGGATGAGGGGCCCGCGCAGCACCGCCAGAGGCCCTGGGGCATCATGGCAGGAATTGACTTTTGTTGTTGTTTTTTTTGTGTTTTTTTTTTTGAGACAGAGTCTTGCTCTGTCGCCCTAGCTTGAGTGTAGTGGCGTCATCATAGCTCACTGCAACCTCAAACTCCTCAGGGATCCTCCTGCCTCAGCCTTCCAAGCAGGTGGGACTACGGGCACGTGCCACCATGCCAGGCTAATATTTTATTTTTTGTAGAGATAGGGTCTCACTATGTTGCCCAGGCTGGTCTCGAACTCCTAGGCTCAAGTAATCCTCCTGCCCCACCCTCCCCAGTAGCTGGGACTATGGGATCACGCCATCGTGCCTGGCTTCATAACACCGTTTTTACTATCTGAGTTTGACTTCCTGTTACTGTTTTTGTTCGTATTTGACAACTAGAATACCATCTTAAAGAAGAGGCTCGAGTGTAGGAATACCCAAAACAGCCTGAGCTCCTGCAGGAATTCTCTTTGGGGACTGGTTTTTAGCACACCACAAAGCTGGCCAAAAGAGCCTTCTTACTTCCCTGTTTCAATTGTCATTGTGGATTCCACTCAGGTCCCTCAGATGAGGGACTGGCAAATTCCGACCCCCAAGGCAGCCCTGTGACTGTTTGGTGAATGGAGAGTCCCTAGAACGCAGCCACACCCATTTGCTCAGGCACAGGCCACGGCTGCTTTGGTGCCACAACGGCAAAGCTGAGTAGCTGCAGAGACCACACGGCCCACAGAGTCACAAATATTTAATATCTGGCCTTTCACAGAAAAAGTTTGCCAGCCCCGGCTCTAGAAGATGATCCAATTCAGAGGTACGACATGCAGTGTGGACACGTACTGGTTAAATAATCCATGGAGCCCAGTGCAAAACAAAAATGCAAAGCTCCCTGTTGAAAAATTCATTTTCAAGATGGTAACAGCAGAGTGTAAACCAAGCATGGGCCCCGAGACCGGCTGAGATGGTGGAATAATTCTTGTTACAGGCAAGAACCCCCAGGGCTGGCTAGAAACCATGCCACCGAGATACAGGAATATGAACTCTTCTAACTTGCCAGTTCTTTAGTACCAAAAAATCTTTTGTTCAGCTGAAATCTTACCTGGATGCCCAACGTGTGAAACAGCATCCATGTGGCCCAGCCGTTTTATTTCAAAAAGGTCGCTAGCAGGCTATGACTCTTGGAATGTTTTAAGGGGTGGAAGGGACAAAAAACGAAACACCCCAGAATCCTCGAAAACAGCATTTTCAGGTAACCTGGCAAACAGACGCAAGCTTCGACGTGACAGAATCAGGCCAGCTCGGCCCCGCTTGCCAGCTGTGCTCTTGGCTGCTGCTTTTCCTCTCTCATGATTATTTCAGCTGTCATAATTTATTCATCCCCAGACACGCCTACATGTTGTAGGGTAGCCCGTCCAGGCTTCCAGATCAGAAAGGCTGGCAGCCCCAGCCACTCCTGCCCCTTCCCGTCTGCTCAAAATACTGACTGCAGAAGGAATATTTTTTGCGCCAATATATTTTTTTGCAAAACCAAACTCAAGTTGGTTTTGAAACCAAAGTCCTCTGACAAAGATGCCATAAGCTTTCAAGTTCACAATTCTGTAGCCAGAAGGAGGGGGCAGAAAATCCCATCGGAAACTAAATATTTTGTTTTTCTATTTTGCAGACATACAGAAATGGCTTCTCAAGCTCCCAAAATGTTTAGTGAATATCCTCCAAAGTTATGAAGATGTTAACTCTCCCTGATTTGAAATACATACAGAACACGTTTTATTCACAAGAGAAGATCAGCTGTTGGAACTACAGAGGATGGTGCGTGGGAAATAAATAACTTCAAACGCAATTATCAATGTATCAATATCAATTATCAATAAATAACTCCAAATGCAATTATCAATTATCGGCTCTTACGAAACTGGGAGCAAAGGTAGAATAATTCCACATGGATTAAGGCTTACTCCTGTCTTCTTTTCTTCTTTGATCCTTTATTTTTAGGCCAGAACAAATAAAAATGCTTAAAGATCTGATAACCGGTCGAGAAGGTCAGTCGGGGCGTTGAAGGGTGAAAATGTCTTGGAAAAACGACCAAGCGCACAAGACCCCACTGGATACGGCTGCTCATCCACACCACGGAATAAAACAAAGTTAAGTCAAGGTCTTGACGGAACGTAAATTTAAAGGGAGAAGCTCTACTGCTTCGTAACTTTGTCCTTAAATAGTCATCATTTCTACGTACGTGTATTTCCAGTGGAATCCAGGTGTGGCCCTAGACCACTCCCCTTCCTGCAGCTTCCACGGTCAACCCTGCCGGCTCAGCCTATGTAACATCTCCCCGGCCCGCCTGCTTCCCCTCACGCCCTCCGCCACGTCACTGACCCCTCCTGGACCAGGACTGGCTACCTGGTCCCTCTGCTTCCGCTCCTGCTCCGATATCCGTTCCCGTCCACAGCATCCCCGAGATCTTTTTGCATGAAATAAATGAGATCTTCGCATTCCCCTGACGACCACTCTTCAAAGCTGTCTCACGGCGACCTTCAACCACTGCCTGTAAGCCCTGTCTGGTCTCGTCCCCGTCTCCCCGGTCCCTCCCAGCACAGACCGCTGGCCTCCTTGCTCCTCGGTCCGGCCGTGCTGGGCTCCTCTTAAACCTTGAACCTGCCGAGCGCTCCTCTTCCTCAGAACTTCCTTCCACCTCTCCCCACATGCCTCGCGTCTTCTCGGCCTTCAGGCCCAGCTAAATGTCACCTCCTAGGATGGGCGGCCTCCTGGCCAAGCTACTGTGCTGCATCGTGCTGTTGACCCTTTCACAGCACTTAGCATCATCTGTATCATCCTGCTCTCTCAACTGTTTCTCTGGCTTTGTTCCTGCCTCTTTGAATGGAGACCTTGTCTGTCTCATTCCCTCGTGTATCTCACAAGGCGCCTGGGACATAGAAGATGCTCTGTATCTGCTGAATGGCACATTAACCTATAGATTGTAAACGTTAGGTACATGTGATGGTCATAGTTAAACCCTAAAAACAGACAAGGAAGTAGCTTCATCTACATTAATTCATCCGCCCTTTCAACAACTCAGTTTTTACGGAGAGCACCCTATGCCAGGCACTACGCTGGGGCCCAAGGAATACAAAGGTCTAAGATAGTGTAAAAATGTTATATTCTGTATTCAACACAGGCTCTGTAAAAAGAATAACTTACACTACTATTTAGTACATGTCTATGTGATCCTAGGGATTTGTGGAAAACCCAGATGAGAAAGAAGTTACGTACCATGAGTCCACTCCCCAAAACCCATGGGAAATGTATGTAGAGTAAATGGGGTTTCCCAACTGTGATCCTGGTCCCTTAACCAGTTAAGTCATCTCTTCACACTCGTGAAACTGGACAGCTGTAAAGCTTTGCTCAGTCAGTGGTACAGAATGAAATTCATTTCCCTGAGAGCTGTTCAAGATGAAAGCTGTCAAGGTAACACCAGGATGATGCACAGCTGACAGTTTTTCTAACAGTCCAGAATTGCCACATCCAAACCAGTAATGCCGATATTCAAACTCTAGAACTCAGCTCTGGCCCTCCTTGCAGCCCCAGACTCCTTCGAGAGGTATCCACGAGCAAGACAAGTCAGTTCAAGAAGACTGATTCCAATGCCGAATGACCCACTGGTCTGATGAATGCCTGCACCCTTGAGGGGAGACGACCAGACCCTCCCCGTCCTCTTTCCTACAGCCTGGGCTCAGCTGACCTCCGGGGCAGCCACCGCCAGCAGCACCCTCTTTTCTCACCTCGGTGTGGTCCACGCTGCCTCCCAGACATGCTCCACTTTGGAGGGCCCGACACGGGCCGGTGCCAGCATGGTGCGAGCGCCAGGAAAGCGAGAAGGTACCTGCTGTGTTCACCACTTAACCACCAGCGCCGATGCCCAGGACATAGCAGGCGTCCAACAAATACTTGGTAAATCAATTATCTCCTTGCTGAAAAGCCAGGGAGAACTCAAAAACGCACTGGCAGTTAGAAGAGTGGGGTCCTCACCAGTGAGCTAAGAACCGCCTTCTCTGGTGATACTGGCTGATCCTTTGTGGGAAGTCTTTCCTCCGTTAAGCGTTTAATTCACATTCCGTTTTGGACAGCACAGCCATTGATAACTTGTATATAATTACAGACAAAATTTGCAAGCATGGATTTAAGGCTGTTTCTCTTACAACGCATTCTGCTTCTAACTTCTTAGAAAAGGCCTCAGAACGCTCGATTCCTTTCTGAAAGCGAGTAACCAAAGGGTAGCGAAGACCCGAACTTCCGGGAGAAAACTACCAGCCGCAGCCGTGAGAGCAAGGCGGGCACGGGCGGCTGGGCGGCGCGCAAACCCGAGGAGAGCAGGACCCGCTGTGACACGGCGACGCCAGGCCGCAGCGTCACAAAAAGGAAGGGAAGGCTCAGGGGTGGCCGCCCCCTCCCGCCTCCCCCCGCCCCGGGCGGGGACGGAGCGTCACGGCCACGGCCAGCCGGGGACGCCGGAGACGCCTGGGTGCGAGGCTGGCGCAGGGAAGCCGCTAAGGAGGGGACGGGCGCCGCTCCCCGAGGATCCATGGAGCGCCGCGAGCAGCATCGGTCACGTTTTGTTCTCGAAACCGCCGCTGGTTCAACGCCGAGAGCGGACACGCGGTAAGTCGCCGCGCTTCCGCCTGTCGGGAATTTGAGACACTCGCGCGCGGACGTCGCGCAGGTTCTGAGATCGTCCGGAAACGCGGTCTGTCTACACCGGAGAGCGCTGCCTGTGACCCGAGTCCCGGATCGCCACCTCCGGCGCCGGCAGGACCAGAGGCGGGTTCACCGCGGCACCGACGCGAACGTGCGCGTTCTCCCCGTCACCCCGCCGGCAGGACCCCGGGCGGACCCGACAGCCGCCACCCGCCGCCCCGCGAACCGGCATCGGGGCCCCCACCCGCTCCCCGCCACCCAGGCGCGGTCCCGGGAGGGAGGGCGCGCCTTTGTCCCGCGGCCCGTCCGCCGTCCGCGCCGAGCGCACCTGCGACAGAGGCCGCGGTCCCGCCCACGCCCTCACCTCGGTCCTCCGGCCGCCGGGCCGGGATGCTGCCCCCCGCGGGTCGGCGGGTGGTCGCTCCGTCGGCGTCTCCAGTTGAAGCGAGCGGCGCCCGCGCCCCCGGGCCCCGCCCCACCGCCCGCGTCCATTGGCTGCCGCGTAGCCGCCGCCCGCGCCCATTGGCTGCCGCCGTCCCGTCCCGCCCGCGCCCATTGGCTGCCGCAGAGCCGCTGCCCCGCCCATTGGCTGCCGCCACCCCGCCCCGCCCCGCCCCGCCCCGCCCGGTGCCCCCGGCCAGGTGCTCCCAGCTGCTAGGCGCCGGGCCCGGGGCGAGCAAAGAGGACCCCCCCACACCGACACGTACCCCCTTTTGTGGGCTCTGAGAACTCGGACTCAACCTCTTTGGAAAGCTGACGCTCCAGGCCGGGCTCTGGCTTCTAAGACGGTCCTGCCTAGGGGGGCGCGTGGTCCCCGCACCCCGCAACCGAGCGTCTGCGGGGCCGCGACGGCGGAGAGCAGACCGCGGGTGGGAAATCAGAGTGATGGGTTTCAGAGGCAGCGAGTCTTGGGCTGAGCTGGGAGGTGCTTTCTGCAGCTGGCCTGCCGGTGCATCCACAGCGCTCGGCGCGAGCTCGCCCTCGCAGCCCCGGTGACCTGCCTCTCCTGGGCGCCTTCGTCACCTGCTGCCTGGAACCCGGACCTCTCCGCAGCCGCACCGTCCTCTACAGCCGACAGCCCCTCCCCGATACGAGGGAGCGAAAGCGTCCAGCTGGCTGAGTGACAGCGTTTTAAAGGAGGGTGCTGGCCAGCCAGAGGCCAAAACATGAGTTTTGAAGGAAACTCCAAGGTCTCCTGCTGACTGTACTCTGCATGCACTCAACGTACTTGCTCTTTCTAATCGTTTCTGGGCAAGAAAACGTTATTTGACCAACTAACAGTGAAGTAGGCAGGGGACATTAGCCATGTTTTCTGCTAAATTCAAAGTTCCATATCCTGGTTTTTTTGGGGTTTTTTTTTTTTTTTTTTTTTTTTTACAGAGGAAGGAACAAAAAATAGGAACTACAAATGGAAAATGGATGGAGTACATCTTCTCTGCGCTTGGTAACACACACTGCAGGAGTACAGGAAACTGCTTTTCATGTTCGTGTTTTTAAAAGAGGGTCAAACATCTACTCACTCATTCAACATTTATTAAGCTGCTCCTAAGTGCCAGCTCTGTGCTGACAATTTTATATTAGGCTGTCTTTCTCGGGAGAGGGGATTTAACTCACGGTGTATCTGAATCTATGACCAGTAAGGCCTCAATTATTTAGAAGAGTTATTTATGGTGAACTGTTCGGAGTACGGACCAGACTGGAAGTGGGGCTGGAGGAGGGTGTGGGACTTGGGTTTCAGTGGCCAGAACAGACATCGCCAAGCCCAGAGACACGAAATGAGTTCACAGGACTGTACCTGTCACCCCTTCAAAGGCTGCCTTTCCCTCCTTACGCACAATTGTAATGAATTTGGTTATCTGATTCTCTGCTTATGACGGGGAGGAAGCGACAGATCAGATGGGCTGCCAGATGCCCACGGGGTGACAGCACAGTGAGACAGCGGAGGGCCTGCTGGCAGGAAGTCATCTTGTCAACCTGCCAATCCACTCCTACTGCTCTCTCCGACTCGTCCCCTCCCCGACTCGTGGCCCAGCCACCACGTTGTCTCACTGGATGCTGCAGTGATAGTTTTTTAACCGTCTCCCTCCTCCACTCTTGTCTCCAACAGGCTGTTCTTACAGCAGCCACACATGTGCCTTAAAAAAAAAAAGTCACAAATATGGGCGTCTACGATCCTTCTTTAAAACCAAACAACGGCTTCCCACTGCACTGGGGGTGGAGTCCACAATCGCTTTCGGGGTCTCTGAGGCCAGCTGCGATCTGGTCCCAGCTTCTCTCTCCAATGCAGCAACCACATTCCCTCCGCTGTCTGTGCTCCAGCTTCATCATCGTGTTCCCAGAACGTGCCCAGCTACTTGCCATCTGAGAGCCTTTGCATGAACGGTTCCCTCCTCCTGAAATGCTCTTTCCTGCACTGCTCACCTGGCTAATCTGTCTCATCCTTCTAGCTCTCAGTCGAACAGTGGGTTCCTTTGGGAAACCTTCCTGACCAGCAGCACCCTCCCTTACAGCACCCTAGGTCTTTCCTTCAGAGTCCTTCCCATAGCTTGGCATTAAATATTTGGATAATCATCCATTTATCATTCATCTCCTTCACTTATGGTGAGCTTTATAAACTTGCAGTAGAGTCTGGTTTTGCTCCTGTACAGTAAAGAATTTAACATTGGCCAGTAAAGAATTTAAACTTGGGCAAAGGGAGGCCTGGCATCTGCCCTCAGCTCCCGGGAGGTAATCTCTAGGACCCTGGGATGTCGTGCTGGATAAGAGTGTTTCTGTTTGCCCAGGGGCCTTGGGTCATACTAGATGGTCTAACAAGGTGATAGACGGTGGGGGCTTTAGGTCATGCACTATGAGCTCCACCTCTGCGCAGCTAGAGGCTGAGAGCCCTGGCCCTGTCAACCACACCTACATGATGGGGCCCAGTAACAATTCTGGACACCAAGGCTTGGGTGGGCTTCTCTGTGCTACCGCCCCACAGCAGTCCACAACACCATGGAGACAGGACGACTGAAGGCTCCACACTGGACCTTTCCTGGACCCTGCTGTGCAATTCTTCCCTTGTCTGATTCCCGTCAGACTCCTTTACCTGTAATGAACCACGTTCACGAGTGTGACAGCTCTCGGTGAGCTCTGTGAGCCCTGGGAGCAAACGGTCAAGCCTGAGGTGTCTTGTGGGCTGTTCTCTAACTGTGCAGTTTCCCATTGTATTTCTAGCAGCAAACATATTTCCTGACATACAGTACACTTACTTAATTCATTCACTAATGATTAAATTTAATAGGTTAATACTTTTCCTATAGGTATTTTTACAATGACGATGCAATCGGCATGTAATACCTTTACAATTTACAGACTTTCCATTTTGCGAGCTCCTATTAATGAGTGAAGGCCCAGCTCAAAGGTCACCCCTTCCATGGAAGCTGTCCCGACTTGCACCCTTGCCTCTGTGCCCTCTGGCCCGTCACTCTGCTTTCCCGGCAGCCAGTGGTGCTGAAGCACTTGTTTTGGTCAAGGACTAAAGGACCTACGTCAGAGCCCCCAGTACTGGGTGTGTGCTTGCACAGAACAGGCACACAGAAGGTGTCTGCAGAATGAAGGCAGTTTTTAAAAGCAGGTTTTGCTTATGGAAAGATAGGCTCAATTATATGTGACATTCTGGCACATATTACAGCTCATTCCCTGATAAATAAGATAGCTGTTACCGTAGTAACTGAGTGTTATAAGGGTCTTCTATTATTTTCCTTTTTCTTTCTAAAAATAAAAATATTCCTCAAAATTATCTCCTTTAAAAATCTGACATGCTTTAAATAAAAATAAGAAACCAGATCACCAAACTTTGAAAAGGCATTTGACTTCCTAATTCGAATGAAATATTACAGTTTATTTACATAATACTTAAAGAAAAACCTCAACAAACCCAACCACTAATCTTTCTCTCCTTCAAACAAACCTAATCGAAAATTCAAAAAGCATACCAATAACCTACAATGTCCCCAAGTAGCGCAGAAAAATCAATTCTATTTCCTTCAGACCTGCATTTAAAGGGATAATAACGGGTGCAATGCGCAGCAGCCATAATCCAATTTCAGTCTGTTTGATTAGGTAAGTATAAACATTAAACACGAAAGTCGCAGGATTGTCATGCATTGTCCACACTGTTAACTCATTATAAAAAGAAAACACTGCAATTTGCTGCTAGAAAATATGTAAGTATGAATCTGAATTATTCTTAAGTACCATCCGCAAAGATCCTTATGTTGCCTCAGCCAAAGATAAAAACAGCTTTGAACCCAGAAGCCACTTCAAACTCCCCCTGAATCTAGGATAAGAAAGCCCTGAAAGACCCCTTGAATATTTGAGACTATTATCTTAACGTCCCTTTGTATCGCAACGTGTAATCACTGAGGGCATCGAAGTCTGCGTCACTCAGACTACAATGTGCATGACATTCGAAACAGAATGAAGGGGCCGGGGTACCACCTGGAAGTCGGATTCGGCAGGTCTGGACAGAATTCCTGCTTTTGTCCCCATAAGCACCGTCCTGACCCTAATGACTTGGAGGCAGGTGTCGTGTGGGCTGTACGTTGAGGAACCTGTTTCCAGAGAAGGGGCTGGTACTTTGTAGGGGGGAAGGAGGTGAAATGACGGATAAAACGACCGGACAATGAGATGCTGTAGGTCTGTCTGTGCTCCTCGTCACACTCTGAGCTCCCAAAAGGCGGTAACTATGCTTTGCTCGTTTTTGTGTCTTTAGCGCCCAACTCAGCACTGAACACTTAATAAATTAAGTGCCTTCAGAGCACAGTGGCACGCACCCATGCTCACACCTACGTGATGTCAGGAGCGTTCACCAGGGCTACATTCTGAGGGTCACACGTGACACCAATAAGGCTACTGACAGAGCAGGCAGGATGTTTCGGCAGGACCTCGGGGTTAGGGTTAGGGTTCAATGTGCAAATGCATCGTGTGAGGATCATTACAGCGCGAATTCTGATTCATAGGTCTGGGTAGGGCCTGCATTTCCAAAATGCTCCCAGGTGGTCATATTCAGAGGCTCCAGTGTGAGGAGCAAGAATCCAGATGCAAATTATCCAAACAATGACCACAAGGACAAACAAACAGTAAAAAGGAATTCAAGCTCAGATCTTCAATGAACCTGAAAAGCCAGGGACTTGGGGACTGAGAGTAATATTCCCAACTGATTTCACAGGACTGTGCAGCTGATGATGGCTCTTGGAGGAATCTCTAATGTGCATTTGTAAAAGAAAACCCCCACTGCTCCACAAGACTAATCAGACCTGGCAGAAGCTTTGCTTGCATTTACATAAGGGTGTGACCTTTGCCTAAAAGGCCTCCAGGTTTACCACAGTGTCTCTGTAACTAGGCTCCAACAAAATATTTGGAAAAAAAAAAAAAGAAATTCTCCTGCCCAGTGGCCTGGAGTCTCTTCCGGTTCTGCCTATAAAATGCAAAGGCTATTCATAATAAATGTGTACGACAAGAATCTTTGTAAGTGGAAGAGATTTCCAAGCCCTAGGCAGGCAGCGTAGTGCATTGTTTTTATGCAAAATTCAGCAGACATAACCTCCCGATACTCCAAAGACTGGGGGCAACTCCCCGGCATTCGCTGTTCTATAAAGAGATCTGACTCCCCAACCCACCCACCATCCCCAACAGTTCTCATGTTCCCAACTGCAGGGCGGAGGGAGGGGATTGGTGAGCATAAATCGCCACCCTCAATGATTCGGAATCCTTAGAGAATCAGTACACTGCTCAGCGCTCACTTCTTAAAATGCTCAACTCCAGCAGTTCAAGGCCACAGTGAGCTATGATCACGCCACTGCACTCCAGCCTGGGAGACAGAATGAGACGCCTTAAAAAGTAAAATAAAATAAAAAATGCTCAACCATCTCCCTATTCAGTCCCCTGGCATGTTCTCCCTGGGTGTCTGGCAACTTCTACGATTATTATTAAAGAAAAATTACGTTTGTGTTTCTGCGGCAGAGACCTGAGCTTAAACTGATACTAAAACTATGGTTGGGAGGGTGGGACCAGGGGCGAGAGGACAGGGGCTGGTGGAGTGAAGCCAAGAGAGAATCTTTAAAAAAAAAAAAAAAAAAAATTCAAGTTTTCCCTCACATCAGCCCACCACTGATCTGGTTTCTGTACCTAAAAGCTTTGCCTTTTCCAAATGTCATATAAATGGAATCCTACATATGTAGCTTTCTGAACCTTGCTTCTGTCACTGAGCATAACTGTTACGTGTAGCCGTAGTTCATTCCTTTTTATTGCTGAGAATTCCACTGTATGGATGAGCTATACTTTGTTTATCCATCTATCAGCTGGTGGATGTTTGCACTATTTCCAGTTAGGGCCATTATGAATGAAGCCAATAATAATAAAACCGACAACACGATCTTTTTAATGGGCAAAAAAATGTGAATAGAGAACACCGCCCAAGAAGATAAATGGCTTTCATAAGCACATGAAAGATTCCCAGTATATGAGTTGTTAACAGACTGCAAATGAAAACCACAATGAATTACCACTTCGCACATTCTAGAATGCTAAAATGCCACCACCACAGACCCTCCAACAAACAAACAAAGCCAAAAAACCCAGGCGAGACCCAGTGCTGGTGAGGATGCGGAGCAAGCGGAGCTCTCTTAGTTTGCTGGTGGGAGTGCAGAATCAACAGCTCTCGAGTGCTCTGGCGGTTTCTTCCAAGGCTAAACACACCATCACCGCACAACCCAGCGATCCCACTCTTCGGTGATTACTTAAGAGAAGTGAAAACCTGTGTTCACACAAAAACCTGTATATGAATGTTTACAGCAGCTTTATTCATGGTTCATGATTAACTTCCCTTTTAAGGTGTATGGGCAACTGTCTTTTAATGGGTTTATCTCAGTTTTCTATGTTCACAGACCTGGGCACCATCAGTAATCTTTAAAAATTAATCGGGAGTTTGCAAAATAGAACCACTTTAATTTCTTGGTGGTTGCAAAACTCCAGGCGTAGGAGCTTGCTGCTGAGGTAAATCCCTAAGGGGAGTCCGAGCAGGCGATTGCCTTGTTATTGCTGCTTTCAGGGTCATGAAGCGTGGAAAGAAACAAGCGGGTGTTTCGGCCTTAGCTGTTCCTGGCCTTTCCCCCCTCCTCATCCTCACCTATGTGCCCTCATCCCCCAGAGAGATACCAGCTGCAGAGGGAACCATGGAAACCAAGGCAGATACAATTTGCCAGCATTTTGATCCTTCAGTGTTGATTTTAAATAAAAGCATGATTTGTAATTGCTGCTATTCGTTTTATCATCACACTCAACTGGAAGCTCCTAATCGCGAAGGGTCAGTGATCAGCGTTGGATCAATGATGGTATTTCACTACACTGCATTTTTTTTTTTTTGTAAGAGACAGGGCCAGGCTGGAGAGCAGTGGCACAATCATAGCTCGCTGCAGCCCAAACTCCAGGGCTCAAGTGATCCTCCTGCCTCAGTTTCCCGAGTGGTTGGGACGACAGGTGAGACACTGCATCTGACTTTTTATAAATAAAATTTTATTGGAGCACAGCCACACCCATTCATTTACATCTTGTCTGTGGTTGCTTTCGCCGACCAACGGCAGAACTGGATGGTTAAGACAGTGGCAGGAGGACCCACAAAACCTAAAATATTCATAGTGTCTGGTCTTTTCTAAAAAAGTTTGCTGACTCCTGATCTGACACAATGGACTTTTAGTCTTTCTATTAATATAAACTATTAGTGTATTATTTGTTAGCTTTGTATAGCTACTAACATTTGTACATTTTATATTTTCAGAGCATTTTTCATATCTATGTCATGATTAACACCCTATTAGCCCTATTAATTAGCTGTTATTATTATTACCATGGCCTTTTTATAGACAAAATAGTCTCAGAGAGAATAAATGAACTCAATTATAAGAGGTAAAACCAGAATTTCAACTCATTTTATTCTCCAAATCTTCTGTTCTTGTCACGAATAAATGGATATATCACGCACGAAGCTGATCGTTTGGCAGGTGAGCCAAGATCAGCTTGAACCGTCACCTGCCTAAATGCTTCACTGAGCTCATTCCATTAAAGTTCCACGCAGTTCACACATCAGGCTCCTGTCCCCTGAGATGGTGTCTCCGTTTACCCTGATTCCTGGCGCCTAGAGATTGCTTAACCTACAAAAAAGTTCTCTTTGTATTCCTTTCATATATATTAGTTAGTTATATTAATCTATTGTCAGGGAGCTGATCTAGGTGGGACCTTAGGGGACCTAAAGCTCAGATAAGTTCTGGGGCCCTCTTTAAAAAAAGAATATAAAAATATCTTCCTTTTGCAAATTTTACAAAAACCACGTGAGCTCATTGCTAGCCCTCCTCCTAGGGCCTTTGAAAGGGGCCCTAAAATTAAGCTTTGTTATCATGATGGCAAATCCTCTTCCTTGTGTTTATCTTTCCCCCTTAAAGAAAGGAAACCCGTGTGTTCCACATGGAGATCCCAGCAGAGAGGGGAGCCTCCTGGCTGAACAGCCTGATTATTTAAATCCGCCACCCCCATCGCCTCCTCTCAGAGCTACGAGGGGAACACGCTATGCTCACGCTCAGCAAATCCTCTCTTCAGCCTAGGGCAGAGGTTTTCACAGCATGGTCCACAGACAAAATGAGAGTCACTTGAGAACTTGCCAGAAATGCGAGTTCTCAGCCCCCGCCCCAGACCTACTGAACAAATCGGAACCTCTCAATGGAGCGTGGCCAGCTGAGCTTTACGCAGACCTGCGGCTGAGTCTGATGTGCCCCCGAGGGGAGCGACGCCGCTCTGCTGGACCACAGATTCCACGTTCTCTACCCATGTATAGAACGTGACCAGGATCACGGAACAGCCTGGTTCTGGCATCTGGTTCCTCTCAGCTGGGCACGCCAAGCTCCTAATGTCATTAGATTGGAGGTGGCAAGTACACCCTGCTCACCATCCTAGTGTTGGGGTAAAATGTCCCGAAAACAAGGCAGATGTTTAAAGAAACTGCTCTATAAACAAAGTAGGCCAGAACATTAGATGCCAGAGGCTGACAGCGAATATACGTGAAAGCATGGCAATGTCCGAGGGAAAAAGGCTGTTAGAGTAAGACGCGAACAGACGGTGCCGGGAACAGGCCGTGTGAGCAGCGGGGTGCTGCGGGGGAAACACGCTGCGAGTTAAGGGGGCCGTGCCACGGAACGTCGGCGTGAGAAAGGCGAGAGGCGAGGAGAGAAGACACGAAAGCGAACAACAGAAACCAGCGAGACGCAGAGTGGGAGAACAAACTGCAGCAACAGTGAGATCAGGGCGGCCACAGTTATCCCAAGACACGTAACAGAAACAATGCAGGGCTCATCACGCGACATCACAGTATGCACCCAGGACCCCTCCCAGCTGGCTCTGGACAGCACAACGCACGGGCCGAACCCCGACACGGTGAAACTCTCCCTGCCCGAAGACGGGAAGGAGACCACATCCCCGCTGGCCAAGAAAAAAAGAAGAGACAACACCACGAAGGAGGAGAGGCCAGATCAGAGGAAGCCCAGGGCCACTGTCCGCGGGGACGTGGCCACTCCTGCCCCGTCTGGAGGGCACCGTCACTTGCTGATTGAAGCCGGAAGAGACCCCAGGGCCACTGTCCGCCAGGACGTGCTCACCCTCAATCCCTTTAACAGTGAACTTGCGCCTTGGTAACCTTTGCTGCTTCAGAACTGTCTTTTGGTTTCATTTTCCGATTGTGAGAAGACAAGAACCCAGGAGTTCAACAGCCGGTAACAATACTAGTTCCCTTGCCAATCATATAATTGTTCATTTTTCTTCATGAGCTTGTTACCAATGAAGGCTTATTACGTGTGGTGTTTATTACTAAACACCCAATATTTAGTGAATACTAGAATTTACTGGGATTTATGACTACTGACGTATCAGGTTCTACACACCGCTACAGAAATGGGATAATACGAGGTCAAAGGGTGCCGCAGTCACCCCGCTCAGCACGCGGCACCTCCTGGAATGAGTGACGTGTGAACGAAGATGAGCTTCGTTACGCCACCTTCAAGTTCAAACGGCAGGGAGAAAAAACACTCGAGTGTCCAGAAACTAAAATGCCAAATTTTGTCATACATCATTTTGGGGGAAGACATACTTCTCTGGCAATAAACTGTTCATCCGTGAAATGAAATAACCTCTAGGAAAGGATGATTCATTATTCAACAGACACTGTATGTTTTTGACTTCACTGAGAAAGATGAACGGGAGGAGGTGCCCTGAGAATGTCAGCAGCAGCGTGCTCGTCCCCAGCCCACTGCGCCCGGCACTGCGCTTGCAGTGAGAACGAGCCGAGGGCTGGACGGAGCAGCGTGAGGGACGGTGTCCCCCGCTGTGTGCCCGCTCGGGGCTGCGCTGGACCCTCTCCCACTTACTGTCTCACAGCTGAGCTGCACAGAGGTTCCCAAGCTCCCGTCTCTACACGAGAGGACACCAAGGCAAAGCGCGTGTAACCTGCCCAGAGCCACCTGGCCGAGGAGAGGCGGATGCAGGACTCCGTGGGGTGTGCCCGGCTCTGAAGACCCTTCGGAGATGCCACACAACCTGCATCACCCGGAGGGGAGAGAGCGGGGTGCTGTGGACAGCGGAGCAGAGCTGGTGAGGAAAGCTCGGGGGGCAGAGGGGCCCCCACCGCCCTCACTGTGCCAGGCTGAACAACGACCCCACAGAGAACGGGTCCTGATCTCTGAACTTGCAGATGTTACGTCATAAGGAAAATGGTCTAACAGATGAGAGGACGTTAAGGGTTCTGCCACGAGGATGTTGTCTTGCACTGTCTGAGTGGGCCCTAAATCCAATCCTAAATGTCCTTCTGAGACAGAGACACGGGGGTCACATGCACAGAGGAGGATAAGTTGTGGAGACGGAGGCCAGAGATGCCGGCAGCACCCGGCAGCTGCGACAGGCAAGGAACGGACTCTTCCCCAGAGCTTCTGGAGGGAGGCGGCCGACACCGTGATCTCGGCTCAGGGAGACGCCTGCTGAGCTTCTGTCCTCCAGACTGCGGGGGAATAAATTTCTGTTGTTTTGAGCCAGTGTGTCCGTGTTGATCTGTTACAGCAGCGACAGGAAACGGACACGCTGCCCTGCTGACGACAAGCTGAGAGCTGCTGCCCTGTAGCCCTGAGCTCTGCTGGACCCACGCACCAAGAGATGCGCCCCCAGCCTGCTCGGGGACTCTCATCTCCTTTTTCTGAAGCTCCCTTCCCCTCCCCGTGTGGTCCTCAGCACAAGAAAACTGGGGTGTCCACATCAGCAACGGAAGGAGCATGAAAAGCACAGGCCCAGGATGTAGAATTCACGGTTTCAGACATAGCTCGGCCACCTTTTTGGGTAATAACCGGCAAGTCGTGTGAGAGTTCTAGGTCTCAGCTTCCTCACCCGTGAAAAGACACAATGATACATCTTTTAGCCCCTGAAAGCACTAACAGAGAAAATGTGCACAGACCTTCAGCAAACCACACAGCCTTCTATCAGAACCCGGACAGAGCTCCGATTATTCCCCACCCATCCTCCTTCACACAGTCAGAAGTATTTGTGAGCATCTAATGCGAGGTGAGCATCACACTGAGTCACATGCGAGGAAGGGTAAGACATGGTGCTGGCTGCCAGGGCATTTATAGTCTAACTGGCCAGACACACACATCTGCAACTTTAAGTGACGATACGAGGTTGCAAAGACCGAGGACCAGTAAGATCTACGTAACTGCAGAGATGAACGAGATCACAGGGCAGATGTGATGTGGATATTTGGTCCCCATCTTAAGGGGGGCACAGATTTCACACCCCCCACCCCCGTGAAGTCAGGCCTGGCCATGGATCTTGCTCTGGCCAACGACTGCTTTGGACACAGAGGACAACTGCCACAAGCAGAGGTGCCTCCAGCCAACCACGGAGGACATGTATCAAGAGGACAGTTGTTTGAAGGCACTGAGATCTGTGGTCACTAACATAGCAGAAGCCGCCCAGTGCTGACGGCACAAACGGTGACAGGAAGGCGAGCAGAAGAGGCGGGGCCTGGATGAAGTCATAAGGACAGGAATGTCACAGAGCACTTGCCCAGGGCTTGGCGGTTACATCACAGAGAGCTTCATGGGATGCAAGGGCCCGTGTAATCACGTGTCTGTTCCACTCAGCATGCCCTGGGAGGGCAGAGCCCGCAACGTCCTCATTCACGGCTGCATCCTTGGTGCCAGCGTGGTGGCTGGCACACGGTGGGGACTTACTGATAAGTGGGTATCTAACGAAGCCTCAGAGAGGAAGACAGGATCACACAATCAAGGAAGAAAGTGGGAGAAAAGGAATTCCACGGCTTGACACCTCTAGTTAGAAATAGGGAAGATGTGTTATGAAGAAAGCTGAATTTACAGACCCCTTTAAAATACATAGGAACAGATATGGTTAAATTACAGTTATAAAGCTTAGAACAAACGACGGTGCCCCTTCCGGATGGTGACAGCCGTTTCTATTCTCCTCCTGCCTAATCAAGCAGTATAATCTGCTCAACAGCACGGTTCCAGGGCTAAGAGAATGATTCACAAGGTTATGATTAAAAGTGAACCAAGATTTTAAGACTTAAGATTTATACCATTTTCTCACTCTCTTTTTTAAAGAAGCACTCTAATTTGTGCAGTCCAGATATATTTAAATCTTATCTTTTATTTTTAATAAATTTTCCCTCTTTTATCTTCAACCCTTGACTTAGTGGATTTAATGAATAACGTTAGGCTCTATCTTTCTTAATAAATACCTTCTACAGCTTCTCTTATGTCAGCAAAGAAGACAAAGCAACTCTTAAGCTCGAAGCCAAAGGAGATAAGTCAGAATATTTCCTTTCGGCAAGAAGGGGCACAGACAATTACTCTAGGCCACCAAATTTGTAGGGGAAATATATTAAGAAATTTCGTACCATCCATTAGATATAACGCTTTTAGTAATCGCTGCTTATCTTTGTAATCGGATTCCTGGTGGTGGGGGAAACTAGTTTGGCAAGCAAGTACCTTTAGGGCTAAGGTAGTTTCTGTGACATCATTATACTCTAATCCATGCAGAAAGCCACAAATGTCATTTGGATTGGTCAACAGATATTAATTGGCTCTAGAGATACATGTTTAACTTTGCTATTCTTTAGCTGCTCAGGGATTTTACAGGAGAAAAAAAAAACAACCCTGAAAACACTCCCGTTTCAGAATGCATAGCATTTCCCAATTAGTGAATAATAGGAAAGTCAGAGAAAATCTGTATTTTAAACACTCCGTTGGTTAATGGGGCATAACAACTGAACTCCGTTTACTTACAAAACAGAATTTCTTTCATTTGCTTCCCAAAAGAATTAAGTGGTTTACAATAAAAGGCACACATTCTACCAGGTTCTAAAACTAGAAAAGTAAAATTTAAAAGCAAATAGAAGGGCAGAGAAAGTAATTCTAAAAATAAATTAGGCTACGTATTAGTTGGAACCACATTTAACCATTTCCGATCCCCTAACACAGAAATGTCATTCGGTTCTGTCAGATTAATTACTGCAATTGAGGATTTAACTTAACTTGAAACTTCCTAGCAAAAAGGAAAACATGACAAATCACACAATTTTCACTGTTAAGCAAATTCTTAAATGCGAATTCTCTGAGACAATATTTTCTATATACTAAAACCTAAAAGAAACTTGCATTTCAGTTTTTTATATGAGGGCAATTTAACAGTATAAATGGCATCTTCAATGACGACATTACCAAAACGTAGACTCCCTTTCTCTCCTTCCCTGTTCTAAAGAGCACCTTCCCTGAGGACTCTTTAGGGAACAGCCTGAAGGAACAGAAGTCCCAGCCGCAGTCATGACAAGGAAACACGGGACATGGTGCCTGAGCTCATGGTCTGTGTGCTGCTCTGAGGGAGAGCAGGGAAGACAACTCTGTTCTCCTCTTGTCACTTGGAGGGGAGAGGCCAGCGGGTGGGGGGAGGAAAACTAGCGCAGCCCCTCGCTGACTCGTGCACCAGGAGGTCTCGGCATCCAAGCCGCTGGCTGGGCCGAAAACACAGGATAATTTTCCTGATGTCTCACTCTTCTATATTAAAAAGTAGAGAAACACAATCCATTCCAAGACTCTAATTCACAGCTCTGACACTTAAACATCAAGTCTGGCTTAAGAAGAGAGTTAGAAAAACACACCACCACGTTTTTGGTGGTGGCGGAGCTCTGAACATCAACGTTAATCTCTGAAGGGCAAAACCAACTACGTTCTGGGAAACTCTACGAAGACTCAGCAACTCATGAGTCCCGATTCACAGGGAACCAACGACAGACAGCTTTTACATTTTTAAAGTCAAAGACGGAATAATGCTAACCTCCCACGCATTTCTCCTAATTTTTATACTGTGTTATGGTTGACCCAGGACACTATTTCAAGGAAATGTTACTACGTTAATAAGACGGTACCCCTGGGACCAATGCGTGACACTTCCATGAAGGCACCTCCATGTTTCTGCCACCCCGGCGAGGCGCCCACAGCAGGAGAGACTGGGACACTGAGTGAGTGTCCGCTGACAACGGTACAAGGGAAGAACCATGATGAAGTTGCCGACGGTGGGGTTCCTACGCCTCTGGACCCCCTCCAGCTCTCAAAAACTTGGCGTAATTGTATCAGGCCCCGGTAAGACTCCTTGCGTTAGCTCAACCTGATGTCCTCGAGGTCTTCCTCAGCGACCAACTGTGCCCCCGACCTTCTTAGTCCCTGGACTCATCAGGAAGCCAACAATCTCAGGATGATTGCACTGGAGTAAAAAGGTTCAACACAACAACCTGCGCGTGAATCCTGGAGGCTGCACACTGATTTGCAATAACGTGAGGCTTTTGGCGATTCTTCGGGCACCTAATCGGAGCACCTGCGACCTGCCGGTGACCAGGCTAGGCTCTGGGCTATCACGGTTACAACTTTCTCCACTTGCAAAGACACTCATCCATGTTTACGTGGGTCGTTAGGCTGCTTGTCCACTCAAACTACTCTTTCTTCTTTTCTTGGACCGTGCCAAGTATTCCAGGAGGGTCAGGGCACTTCGAGGACTGAGAGAGAACCGCGGCAGCTAAGCAGGATCGATCTCCCTCCAGCTGCATCCAAAAGGCCCGTTGTTCATCCTCCCGGGACTGGAAGCTGCACCGGGGTCATCGTTAGAATGTTCTGTTCTCTCTCGCGACACAACAGCCTCAAGCCCCCACGCTTCACCAGCTGGTGCTGAAACACGCTTGCGAGGAACGCTAGGTACACACTGGACTGGAGCGACCAAAACAGATGATGTGAATCTCAGAAGAAACTGTTGTCTTCACATGGTCACCAACAGGGACAGGACCCCCATGAATGGTCTGTCTGAAAACGCCCTCACACCCTCCTCTGAGGAGCATTTTCTTGCACGATCGCTTGCAATGTCTTTCCTGAAAGGTTACTCTATGCCAAAAGTACAGCGAGCATCCTGTCGTGATTCATGGGAGGCAAGGAGGCCACTTTTAAAGAGATAAAATATAGCACGGTGTAAGTCAGCAAAACAGTCAAGTAAATCCTGATGCCTCTGCTTATCATGGGGCTGCATTAAAAAGAAATTAGCTCTAGAGGTCAAGATAATACCGTGGTGCAGGGAAAGAATTATTGCTCTCTCCCTGAAGACTCTTCTCCCTGAGGCAAGACGGCACACAGCCCAGATTAAACTTTCATCAGCAGATCTCAGGATTCCATCGATCTTCCATTGCTGTCTGGCTCAGAGAATCCTCTGGTAGGTGTCGTTAGGAAGCCCTCCGTCTTCCATACAGAGAGGCCACCCTATTGTGGCTGGGAAAAGACACGACGGCCAAGTAAACAGAGACGACATTCAGACTGGCTCAAAAACCAAGAGGCCCATTATTTCTAAATCTCTGTCACCTAAAACAGAAACACCCTTCATGACTGACAAATGCTACCAATTTACAAGGGGAGTCTCCTTGGCACAAGTGCTGTGTCACCCAAAAAGTGGGGTAGCTACGCAGAGAGAAGAGCCGGGTCGCATAGGGTCCCCCGTGTCTGGATCTTTTTTGTTAAACGACGCTGGAAAATTGTAAACACCATTCTTCAGTAATGGGCCACACAAACGAGGTCCCGGGAACATAGTTTATCAACCTCTGCTTTCAACTCACTCGTGTGGTCTCACTCCTCCACCAAGAAGCCAGAGCCGCAAAGACGGGGACCGCGCCGTGGACGTTCCTGCCACTCGCTGCTGCCTGGTGCGGTGTTTCCTGCACGTCAGATCCGCACCCCTCCCTGGTCCTTTAGACCGTCCATCGTCTCTCGGTAGGATTAGCAGAGTAGCCTCTTATTGGATGGGCAAAAACACCCAAGATCTATTCTTTGCTCTGCCACAAACTGGACACGTCACTTAAGGTAAGAACACTGTTCTGTTCTTAGTTTCCTAATTTCTAAAATAAAGAGATTGAAAGATACTGATTACTAAATCGCCTTTTAAATCTAAAAACCTATGAATGAAAGTTTTGCATATTCTAAATAATTTACCCCAGTATTACCCAGGACCCCCTGCGTTCCTCCCAAAAATTAAGCGATGTTTTCAAAAGAAATCAAAGCAAAACAGCAAAGCAACACTGGCAGAATACGAGCGTGAACTGCGTGTGGCAAAAGCCTTTTAGAACAACTTGGACCGGGTCTTGGTGGATAAAACCAGTGGGAATGTCCTAGGGAAAGAAGAATACGAAAAAAATCTTCAGTGCAATTGAGACTGACTATGTTCTTTACACAAAAGCTCCTCGGATCATAACCAGATAGAACAATCAAGTCAATGATGATCTTATTTAGAAATTTATGAATAATCTATTATAGAGATTCTATTAAAAAATTGTTCATCTTACCTAGAAAAGAGACGTATTAAACACCTCCTAGGAAGAGAAGTTCTGCCATACAAACCGTACGCACAAACATCACGGGGTAAACATGTAACCTGAGCAAGAAAGGACTTTTCACAAAGCGCTTGTGTGGCTCCTACTGATTATGAAGGAGTTTTATCTCCATTAGAGCTTCCTCAGAGCAGGCCCAATGGGGTCTCCACTTACAATAGTTATTTATTAAAAGTAATTCAAATTTTTCTTCATAAACAGAACCAGCAATCTCATGTTGCCACTAATTCAATGAGTTTACCAAGCAGAGCAGCGTTGCCCAAAGTGTGTTCCACAGGACTGTGTCTCCGTGAAGGAAGGGGTTCCAGCCAGGTCTGGAACATGCTTCCTTGGAGGGTCCCCGTGCTTGTTAGCACAGGGAAACCGCTGAGAGGGCCCAGAGTGAAGGGGCCTGTTGCACTTTGTTTCACTGAGTTTCCAAAGTGAATTCTGGAACTTTTTTTCCCCTCGAGAAAAGTCAATGAACATCTTAACGGATTAATCCTCCATGGGACACTGATACAGAAGCCTCTTGGAAAAATTGCATTTACGGGGTCTAAACCCCTCTGACAATACCATCTACTCACTTTCTTTTCCTTCTTATGGAAAACACATGGATTAGCAGACTCTATTGCCACTGGCCAATGTGCACAAGGATCTCGGTGCCCCTCCCCAGAAGAGGGGCCTGTATCTGCCACAAGGCAAGAGAGACGTCCCTGTCAAAATTCTCCATGTCCAGAAATTACGTTCGCTTGCTTTTGGTGCTTCTGTAAGACAACAAGGAAGAAGGTGCTTCCCCAGGTGTGAGGGAGGAGGAGCAACACTGAGGCCAGAGGGGAGCACAGGACTCTGAAACGGGGTGGTGACCCCTCCCCAAGCCACGCTCAGGGTGGGGACAGGGCAGGTCCACAGGGACAGGCCGAGACGTGGAGCTCTGGTCACCCGCCCCGTTGCCGAGGGCGCAACGTCGGCTCTGAGGCCCAGACCGTTCACACGGCGAAGACGCTCTCCTCTGCGCAGTGGCCGCGCAGGCAGGTCAGGCTGGGGGCTCCCGGGCTGCGTGCGACTGGGAAGGAGAGGCGTGCGGAGCCCTCGCCAACCTCCCCCTCTGGAAGCCTCGGCTTTTATCCCACTGTGATCGAAAGGGACCACAGCACCGTACGGCCAGGACAGAGGAGGCAGGCCCCACTTTGCCAGGCAGTGAACAGACAGGCTCCAAGAAACAACTCTCAAGGAGAAGACTTTAGCCTCCCCGTGCAACAGCCGGAACCCCACAGAGGACGGCATCTGTGTGACCGCGACTCCTCGTGCCGTTCCAAGAGGTCTCTCCGATGCGACCTTGGGCCTGGGCGGGGCGTCCCCACCGATCCCCTCCTCACGCAAAGTGAACTCAGTCCATGAGGAATTTCTTCAAAGCAAATCAAAATCACTTGAAAGTCTTACGAAAATGCTAAACCCAAAATGCTTGGATAAAGCCTGAAGTTACGTGGCTCCGTGAAGCACTCTGGATTTCAGGAAAGATTCTGTGCCCTTCGAGCCTGTTCTACTACAGATTCTTCTCACTCACTTTAACCCCGTCTAGAAACCCCCGAAGAGATCCCACTCTCTGAGCAAGTTACAAAAGAGAATGCGAAATACGCTGGTTTTTGCGGGCAAAATGAAACACTTTCATGTTTTATTCATGCGAAGTGAAAACCCCTTTCCTCTGCAGCATTACAAATTGAATTTGCTCTTGTAAATTGCTGTTAAAAAAAAAAAGAAATCCAAAGCAAAGGAAAGCTAAAAAAAAAAAAAAGGGCAGGCGTACAAAGGCCCCTTCTTCCAGGGACTGAAAACTCAGGGGACCAATAGGAAGAAATAGAGCCTCTCACTGGCAAATATGCTTTTTAAATTTCCTGTTTCCAAAAGCATCCAGCTGAAGGCCCCCCCAATCCCAGGATCTTGTTGAGGTCCTGATGGCCTGTGTGGAACCCTGGGTGTGTTTCTAAATTCCATTTATCTGCTGACATTGAGTGAGAATAAGAAGTGATTTAAAAACGTGAGTGATCCAGCCCACGTTTCGAACACATAACCGAGGCAGTGTGACCTAATTTACAGTGATCTCATTGTGGGGGCTGGGGTGGGAGGCTCTTCCTACTTTGCAGGACAGCCAGACTCAGTAGTGTCTGGAACAGCCTCTCGTCCTCTGTATCACATGAAAAATTGTCCTCGAAGCCTCCCTGAGGTCTGAGTCCTCCCCGATCCGCACTGTCTCTGAAAGGAAGCTATGTAATCAGCTGCAGCTGCTAGCACGTGTCACTTTAAAAATCCAGAGCTAACACTCATTAAGCACTTACCACGTCCCCATCACTGTACACACACACACACCCCACATGCTGTGGTCCTTATCATGATGCCCATTTCACAGATAAGGAAAACTGAGGCTCAGAGAGTTTGAATCATGTTTCCCTCTGGACATGTAGTGTTTGGCCTCACTTTCAAGAGTTGGGGTGAGCTGAAAATCCTCTCACTAAAATCCACTGATGGCCCGACCTTAAGAAAACCCAACCTCATCCAGCTGTGCATGTACGCAATGATCTCCACCTTGGCTCCCGCCTTAAACAAATAAAAAACTCGGAGAATAGCAACCAGGAAAGGATCACGCATCTTACATACAGGTCCTACCACCAAAGCAAAACGTTTTTTATGACGACCAAACATCATCAGCTATTTCCCTTGTAAAATTAATCGATTCACATCAACACATCGAGTGCACTGCTACAGCTCTGGCAAGCAAGCGAGTGACAGGCATGTGAGTGAGCCACCCACCATCCCCACGAAGCATCTGGACCAGCTGTCACCCCTCGTCATTCTGTTACAAAAGGCTCAAAGACGCAACTATGCTCCCAGAAAGGTTTGATCAGCAGTCAGAGAACATTCCAGCTCTCTGTGCAGACCATTTCTTACGTCTGCTTCCAGCATAAATGCTCGTTCTTTGATTGATGATGACTTAGCCAATAACCCTTCCTTTCTGGTTTAGGGCCTGGAACTGAATCAAATGCACTAATGCCCAGCCTTGGTCGACAAAGGCTGAGATGAGCCAGTGGAGAACCCCCCAGAGAGGAACACGTGACACGATAAAAAACCAGAATGCCCAGGAGAGTCATCTCCCTGTCATCTGAGATTTTCACCTGCTTTTGCAACGCTCTTGGCAACAACTAACCATCCTATGGCATGTCCCTAAATGCCAGCTACGGGATCCTCCAGTACCTTGAGAATTGCCAAATATTGACTATAATTTAAGAATTAATCACATTTAATGTAGCCCAGTTACTTAACAGTGGTCTCCAAGCATGACGTCTGTGATAACTGCTGCTTTATTAGCTAGAATATGTGCTTGAAAATCAGAACTTCAAGCACAGAACTTCTGTTCCCAGTCATCCTGGAGAACAGAAAATTCACAATACCTCTAAGTAAGAAGCATTTCTTACAAATAACAAATCTTTGGTAGAATTCCAGAAAGATACATATTGAGTGGAATTTTGATATGACCAGACCTTTCAAGCGTTAAAGTTTAGCCGATCCCAAGCCCCAGAAATCCCCGATAACCCCGATTCACTGATCTAAGGGTTGCAATTACAGGCTGCGCAACTTCTCCCTTCAAGGGAGCCCTCCAGGAAGAAAACAGCGGCACGGGGGCGTCTGAAACGGCCGAGATGCCACTGAATGAAACAGAATTGATTAAAAAAAAGACCACAGAGAAGAGGGAAAAAGGGGCTCAGACTGCCTGGGTGGGCTGGCAACTCGGCTGAACGAGGATGGTCAGGAGAGAGACGCAGGGCTCGGAGGCAGGGCCCGGAGCTCACGAAAGGTCTGAGGCGCAGACACGAGGCCGGGGGGCGCCCTGGAGGGTCTAAGGGGCAGGGAAGAGAGGCGCGCTTTCATTTCTCACACTTCACAACAGTCTCTGCATTCAGTGAAATGCCAAGGGCCCACACTTGGTGCAGAGCCAAACTGGGGCGCTGGTGAAGGTGGCGCAGACGCACCCCCCGACTCACCGGCCGTTGTCGCGGCCCACGCCCCACACGCGGATGCTCACGATGGGCTGGGCGTGCAGCACGCTGCGGTCCAGGGGGTCCACCAGGCTCAGCAGGTCGTTCTCCAGGATCAGGTACATGTCCTTCCCCTGGAGTCAATGAGAAAACACGCCGTCTCCCTCTGCAGCCCGCACCCTCACCGCGTTTGTGACCGTCCAGGACGTCACGCCAACAATCAAAAGAAGCCACCTTTTGGGTCTGTAATTTGTTTTCCTACGAGAGAAACATCCCTTCCGGACTGAAATACTCATGAATCTTTCACATTCCCCTCACGTACCCAATTTCTCTCCCCGTCTCCGAGTCTTCTGCGATGTGTCTCTACCTGCTTTATGCTCTGCTCCTGTTGTTATTTACACTTCTGAACCTTTAAGGCACAGGGCTCATCGGGTTCCCTGGAGAATCTGGTCCTGCACTAGCTCCACGCCCATCAAAATCTCAAAACCCGTCCCTCCCCACTGCTCCGGCCAGACCCTACCTGCCGAGCACCCTGTTGGCCTTCCCGGGCCCTCAACGATGCCGTCCCCACTTTCACACGGCATCCTGTGTGGTCCGGGAAACAGCAGGCACAGCTCCTGATGTTCCTGAGCGCTCACGACAGCTAACGTTTATGTGACTGTTTATTGCATGTGAGATATCATGCTCTGTGCTCCAAATTGCGCTGTGAGAGCTTGGGTTGTCATCATCTCCAATTAGCAGGTGGGGACACTGAGGCTTAAAGGTTAAGTGGCTTGCTCGAGGTCTGACACAGAACCCATCACGGGCGCTGTTGTTATAGCGACACGGGGCAGGGCCCAGGCTCCTCATCTCTTGCACTGCGATTCAGGTTCTTAGGGTCAGGTGTCTCGTCTCCCCACGTATGCGGCTCTTTGAGGGCGGGAACTCTAGACTGTTCAACGCTACTCCCCTCGCAATCCCTCAGGCGTCATTTCAAGAAATCATCAAACATCTGCTGCACGGCTGAAAGACCACCTCTACCCATGGCAGCCCAGGTGGAAGATCCAGCTGGGCAGAACAGGGAGGCTTCCGGGTAGGTCTTCAGATCCCAAAGTGAGACAGATAAATTGCTCTTTGGTATAGTTTTCACTTTGTTTTTTAGAGACAGGATCTCACTCTGTCACTCAGGCTAGAGTGCAGTGGCGTGATCACAGCTCACTGCAGCCTCGAACTCCTGGGCTCAAGCGATCCTCCTGCCTCAGCCTCCCAAGTACTGGGGACTATAGGTGTGCACCACCACACCTGGCTAATTTAAAAATTTCTTTTTAGAGATGGGGTCTGGTTATGTTGCCCAGGCTATTCTCAAACTCCTGGCCTCAAGCAATTCTCCCACCTTGGCCTCCCAAAGTGATGGGATTACAGGCATGAGCCACCGTGCCAGGTTTAGTAGAGTTTTTGAGAGTGATGTTTTAGGTTCCCATGAAAGATTCTCAGAATGAATGCAGCTCCAATGGTCAGGGTGGCGAGGGTGGTATATCAGAGCCTCTGCCAGCCAGTGTTGAAACTGCGACCAGTGTCTACAGCTGAGATCCAGCAGGATCTCAAATCTTCCCCAAAGAGCAGCTAAGCTCTCTGTTTAAGATGAAAGCACTGGCAGAAAACACAACTTGTGCAGACTGTTGTGGCTACACAGATTCCATAGAGCCTGGAGCAACAGGCTGCATGCTGCCTCAGATCTATGGCACCCCCAAATGTCAGCCATTCACGTGTTAGTAAAAACCACAACAGCCTTCCTTCTAAATCCTAGCTGAGAATTGTTCTTTTGGATGAATAGCATTTTTGACTAAAGGAGAAAGAATACAGGTGGATAATGTGGCAGGAAAAATAGGCCTGGCTATCTGGGTGGGAGAATGGTGAAGTCAAACACCAAAAGAGTGCAAACAGCTTTTCTTGAACAGGAGAAAATCCGTGCAGCTCCCCCACCATGCCTGGGATCTCTGAGTCTGGTTGGCAGTTCGTTTCAGCACCATTTTAAGGCAGACAGACTCCACCATAGAAAGGCCTGGGGACCTACCTCCCAAGGTGACAAGGTGCTAGGAGGACACGTGAGCAGAGTTCCAAACAGCCGGGTCAAAGGGCAAACCTTGCTGCCAGTGCCCTGCCGACCGGGGACGGATGGAGGAGGGCACGCCCAGGACAAGCACCTTCCCTGAGGCTCCCAGTGTGGGTGCCCTACAGGTTCCGGAGCACGGGAAGGACGTGGCTTTTCCTGTTTGACGTGATTTTTACACAGATTTGGTATCTGTACTTATTACTTTCTTTCCTGAAATGATCTGAACTAACACTTCAAATGGAATCACTTTGCTAGAAATGAGAAAGAATGTGTGGGTATCTACGCCATAACTCACGTATGATGCTGATTTTCAGGCTGTGAATGAAGCCAAATGTGCTATTGAGGGACCACTTGTCAAGGCTTTGGGCAGGAGCATCAGCCCGTCCGTGTGTGTGCAACCCCCCCTTCCCCTCTGTGGGGCTCCAGAAACGCACCTGGATGTGCACAAACCCGCCCGTCACCGTCCCGCGTGCTACTCACCTCTCCCCAGATGCCGACGGTGTCCCGGATGTCGTTTTTGCAGTAGGAAAGCTGCCGGATGCAGTTGTTGACGGCGACGCTGCTCTTGCCAGGCGCGAGGTCCTGCTCCGCCATCTCCACCCACCCCAGCGAGCGCACAGCGAAGCACTGGAAGAGAGTGGGGACGGGGAGTCACTCGCCGGTCTGGCCGGCCCGTCTGGGTTCACACTGAACTCCATGGGCGACCACCAGGCCCTGTGCTTAACACGCTGTAATCGCCTCGCTGTGTTCAAGCACTTCACTAAGCCAACAAATCCACTGCTGCTGGGAAATCAAATTGTGGCCTTTTTCCGCTATTTAAAAAAAAGGTAGTGATGGGTAGCTTCTAGCCGAACTTGTGTATTTGTGCTCAGATGTTTTCCTTAAAAAATATTACCAGAAGTAAAACTGCAGAGCTGATGGGTACAGACATTTCTAAGCTCTCATGATCTATTATTAGTCAGTGTTTTTAATAGTAAGAAATGCAACCCCGTGAGATCTGCTACTTGTTAAGCACCCAGAAAAAGAAAGGAGACAAAATGAATTAAATATAGGTTCGGTACTTGTTTCTGGTAACAACGAAGCAAAATGATTTGTCCAACGCCCAGAAAGGGAGGAAAATGGGTGAAAATGTGAACTCATGGTGAGAAGCAGCTCTGAGGTCCTGCGGCATATTCACGATCAGCACCACATCCTGAAACGCTTGCGGAACTGAGGGACTTGTGTGATTCTAAAGCACAAACACCATTTATTCTTTCCTCACTTAGAGATAATCTATTTGAGATCATGCCCCTTGTCTTCTTTTTTAAAGTTCTGCCATTCAATTTTTTCTTTAATTTAATTAAAAAGCATTACATGCTTATTATAACAAGTAAAAAAACCAACGATGAAAAAGAAAAAAAATCCACAGTACATATGAGGTCGATTTGGCTACAGCTTCTGCCCGGTTACGAACCGCAGGACTGCTGCACAGCCCGAACCGGGGTCTCTCACTCCTCCCTGCGGCCCTGGCCCCACAGGCCTCCTACGTCACGGGGTCCCGTCCAAGCTGCACCCTCCCAGGACAGGAGGGACAGAAAGAGCTGCACTGGTTTGGCAGCCAACAGACTGGCTCTTAAACAGCAGCCTGCGAGGCTTCCCAAAGCGAACTTCATCGCAGAAGGAAGAAATGCAGCAAAGTGTCCTAAAGTGACCACATACCGTCTAGGTCAACCTTCCCCATCCCAGCTTCCTGATTTGCTAATCACACTTTCTTAGGGGGAAAAACCCCAACATACCAAAGACAAAAGCTGTCCACTTAAGCAAACGGCACACTGATCCTCGTGTCTTAGACACGAAGGTTGCGTAACCATCTCTGGGGTGCTGTGATGTGCCCAGGTGAAGTGGGGTTCAAGCTCAACAGAAGCTCCAAATATTGCAAGTCATAAAAGGAAAAAAAAGATCAACAGAAGCTGCTATCAGTGGAGCATCTCAGTGATTCTGACCCGGGGAGAAGGTGAAGACGCCAGTGTCACCGCGGAAAGGCCACAGACCGTTAAACCAGAAGTCGGGAAGACACTTTCCCGCCGTCTACAGCTGCCCAAATTCTACAACCAGTGAATACTCCGAAGATTCACTGACAACAAGGAAGGTAAAAAAACAGCACTGGCCTTTTGTTCCTTGAGTCCAAGAATACTTGGATTTCAGTCTAAACAAGCTCACTAAAAATCAAGAGTCTCATCCCTGGCTGAAAAATGCGAATCATCCAACCTCACCACGGCACATTAAGAATATTGTTTCGTCATGTTCGTCGGAAAAAGAGAAAAAAGAGCTTGAACTATAATGTTGTAATGAATTTATTTAAAATCATTTTCCTTGTGCAATCCTGCTATTGCTTTAACTTAGTTTCTGATTTGAAAAGCTTCGCCGCCATCCCACGTGGCCAGAGGAAAAGGAAACAGGCATCTCCCCGAAGACCAGAGCCGCCAAGAGCAACCTGCGCTGTTTGCTGCTGCCCCGCGCGGCAGGAAGGTTTACGGCCACCACTTTTTTCTTTTCTTTTCTTTTTGGAGACAGGGTCTTGCTCTGTTGTTCTGGGTAGGGTGCAATGGTGTCATCACAGCTCACGGCAACCTCAAACTCCCGGGCTCAAGGGATCCTCCTGCCTCAGCCTCCGGAGTAGCTGGGACTACAGGCATGCGCCACCACACCTGGCTAATTTTTCTATTTTCGATAGAGATGGGGTCTCGCTCTTGCTCAGGCTGGTCTGACCTCAAGCGATCTTCTTGCCTCGGCCTCCCAGGGTGCTGGGATTACAGGCATGAACTGCGCCTGGGCACCACCCCTTTTTCTTAAATTCTAGGCAGTGATGCTTTAGAAAAGCTCAAAACATTTAGTCGAGTCACTTGCCTTTTAACACTGTCAATTGCTGGATGAACATACTGTGGCTGCTTCTGCTCGAGGCTGCTCAGTGCTGCGATGATTCATGGCCCAGAACTCTCTGCCAGGATCCCGCCAGGTCGGGCTCACGCACCTGCTGCCCCGACACTCCCAGACGACCACTGCTGCTGCCGCTGCTGGCTAACATCCATCACCTCACCTGTTTCCTGCCTCAGTCCTTCAGGGGAGGAGGGACATCTGCCTTTCCTCAAGCAGCCTTTGCAGGCACCCGCCCACCACAGGGTGCAGCTGCCGATGGCTGGACAAAAGGGTGTCTTGTTTCAGCAGCGCCCTTCCAAACGTGGGGCTCACACTCGGCTGCCTCGACCGCTCACCCAGGCAAGTGTAGTGACCAGAGGTTAGCAAGGGAAGGAAGCCGTGGTTCTGCCAGGAACGCAGCATCGTGCTTGGCCGCACTGGCAAACAAAAGGGGGGAAACAGTTTTAGAAACACAAAAGCTGTCCTCTGGGCTAGGAGGCAACATGGACAGCCAGGGCCAGGGGCAGTGAGCACCAGCACCACGCGGCGGAAACCAGTCCGGACCAGGGTCGGGCAGCCGGGCTTCAGTCCCGCTCTTCTGCCGCGAGCTTGGGCAGGTCGCTTTGGTCCTCTCTGCTCCTTCCACTTCTCCAAAGGCTTGAAAGAGATGATCTTTATTTTCCCCGTGTGAACGCCACCCTACAAGCCTCGCACGAGGGTCACATTCTGCCGGGACTCGGTACGCTCATCGCTGGCCTGGGCCTTGCTTTCTTGATTCAGCCTGTTGGTGTCGATGTCCTTCCTGAAGGGTTGTTATTCTGAATGACCGAACCACGGGATGACATCTGTTGTGTCCTACGTGCTCCCAGTAACATGAACTTGCCCCTCTTCCCATCGGGAGGGGGAGTCTGTTTCTCACCCCCCGATCTGGACGGCGCCTGCTCTGACCACAGAAAACAGTGGCAGTGACGTGGGGCCATCTCCAGGAAGGGCCGCTTCTGGTGGCTTCAGATTCCTGCATTGTGGAAGCCACACACCAGACAAAGAGCATGACCGCCACCCAGAGACCACTGCCGGGAGGCGCCCGAGCCACACAGAGAGGCCCTGGAGGACAGGATGGGGAGGAGGAGGAGGAGGAACCGCCCTGGGCCACTGGGCACTTTCGGGAAGAAGCCATCTTGGAAATGGGTCCCCCAGCCCCCACTGTCCCCGTGTGGATCAGGAAGGAACTGCACCGCGGAACCCGCCCCAACTCCGGAACCCACAAAACCATGAGCAAAACAAATGATTGTTTTTAAGTTACCAAGTTCTGGTGCAGTTTGGTACATCGTGCGCAGAAACAGACAACAGAAACAATGTTATCCACGGTATTGGACAAACACAGATGGACCTCATCTTAAATCTGTTCCTAAAAGCATCTGCTGAAAACGAACACAAATTTACATACAAAATCATTTCCAAAGCTTCCCCAGTCGCATTTATTGGAAAGGATGGGGGCAGGGGGAGAGAATCACTAAATCGTGTACAGATTTAAGTACACTCGTTAGCTCAGGCATCATCTCCTTCTGGGAAACCACACAGCCACCCGTCCGCCCAGCAAGGGTAGACGCCTGTGGCGCACCCTGCATTCACGACGCAACAGCTCGGCTCTTGGCACGAGGCATTGAATTTGCCTGTTTGTTGTCTGTTCCTTGCAGACAGGGGCCATATCCGTTCCTCCTTGTAGCAGAATAGTGTAGAATAGTAGAATTGTGTAGAATAGTGTTAATAATGGCCAACGCATAAGGGTGCTTACTATGTGCGAGGGGCTGCTGCAAGCATTTGACATATATTTTGTGTCTATAACATGTCAACTTCGTGTTCACAACAGCCATGGAAAAGTGCCATTATCGCCCTCGTTCTGCAGACGAGGCAGGGATAAGCTCAGTAACTTGCCCAAGGTTGCCCAGCTAGTAAGCGGCAGAGCCTGGCTTTGAACCCCCGACAGTCTGAGTCCAGAGTCCGTGCTCTAAACCATCACACTGTTCATCAAGCATGGATGCTCCTTTAGCATTTAGCATTCAGTAAACATTTTTGACTCAATTAATGGATCAACAATGCAAACCAAATCCAAACTTCCCACACAGATCAGGATTTCTGAAAGCAGAAACCTGTACCACATGAGTCGAAATCAATTATAAGAACTACACGCAGCTGTAAAATCCCATATAACTGCTAAGTAACGACAATGAATTTGCTACACAGACCGGAAATAAATGTGAATGAGAAACGATACTCCCTACCGTTTCCTGTGTATCTATGAGAGATAATCCAGTCAGCAGCCACTAATATGATTACTCCATGAACATCTATGCTAATAGGAACCAAGGGAGAGCACAGATAAATAAGCTCACGGATGAATATAAGAATTCCACGTTCAGTCACCATTCATTTCAGAAAGTTCCTCCGTCAGACCTTACTGACAGACGATTTGTACCCTCTCCTCCCCCCTCCTCTCCATGGGCACAGGTTACGACAAAAGGGGGAGGACACACGCGAAGCTTTCATGAAATCCAGCGCCTGGACCCACAAGTCCTGAGCAGCTGAGAACTGGCTGCAAACAGCCGTAACAGCCGGCAGGTACGGTGTAGGAAGACTGTGCCTACTTCCCCGCAGCAGATGCGCAAACACGATGCTTTCTTTTTTTACATCAGGTTTCAGACTTTATAGCGTTGTTATTCCGTGTCGTCAGCAGACCACCAGTAGCAGGCGATTCCGCATCACCTGCAAGCTTGGAAACCCAATCCCTTCTCCCGCCCCAGAACAATGGACCAGGATTTGGCCACACCTACACCGCAAGGGACGAGGCCACACGAGCATGGAGGAGGGTGAGGAGGAGGTGTCTGTCCTCCAGCAACGACCTTCCAGTTCCCTCTCCCATTCCTAACTCCAACAACTCTGCTGCTGAATCCCAAATACCCAGGCAGCCAAATGATCCCAACGCTGAGGGGAGCAATGACCAGGAACGGGTGGGCGTGACACTTTCTTGGGCTTTGGAGTCAAATGCATGTGAGTTCGAGCCCAAGTCCTGCCTGTTACGAGCTGCATGATCAAATTACTTAAGTTGCTCTGAGCATCAGGTCGATACCTGCAGTCTGGGCAAACAAGTATCACGCCTGCGTTTGCAGGAAGACTGCTCGGCCGTGCCTGGCAGAGGGGAGGGCCCACGCAGAGTGTGTGTGCAGGAGACGGGGGACCGCCCCGGTTCACGGCACCTCTTCTTTCCCTCTCCAGACTCGAATACGTATCAGACTCAACTATTTCGTCTGGAACCTGAAAATTTCTCAGAACCAGAAGTGACTTCTAATTTGATGACATGTTTCTTTCACAGATGAGAAAGCTGAAACCCGGAGAATTTAAAGCTTGGGACAGTATAATCGGCCCTGCTCATTTCCTTTCCTGTGTATTTCAAAGCACAATGTTCCACATTGTTCTCAGCAGCACTGAGAACCTCTCCTCACAAACATCCTGCAAACAATTTGGCATACGCCGAGACAGAGACGGCAGGACGAGGGGTCGGAGGCTCAGGAGACCCACCTTTGAAGGCATCTCCACCACCAGCCAATTATGCAACCCTCAGACTTACCTTTTTCACCTGTAAAAGGACCACGAGGTCATCTTGAATGTCACCTCCCGCTCTAAGGAATTCTGATTGCCAAGGAAACGCAGACGTCGTTTCCATCACATTCCACCAGGGGGCAGACCGCCTCCTCTACCGAAGTCTGCGCAGTCACACAAAGGACAGGCAGCACCAGCAGGCATTTTTCAAAGCATTAAGTTTTCTACAATTTGACTGCAACTGGATTTTGTTTTAACGGTAAGCATTTAGTCAGCAATGTGTCTTTGGAAAAGGGCTAACTTCGGGTTCTAAAGAAGCTACTTAAGACAGATGAGCACAGAGGGCAGATGTGGGAACGGGGAGGGCAAGAGGCAGACTAGTGTTCTGGACACACGGGCATGGTGGGGGTCATCCACAACAGGTCTGGATGTATGGAAATTTCCAAAACCTTTTCACGTGGAAAAGTGACACAAAATGGACAAAGAGAAACAGAAATGATTAGAAAGAAGCATTTGAGATTCCAGCAGCAGATAGTTTTGAATTTAAAAGTACATAGGGTAGGCGGGCATGGTGGCTCACGCCTGTGATCCTAGCACTATGGGAGGCCGAGGCAGGAGGATTGCTCAAGGTCAGGAGTTCGAGACCAGCCTGAGCAAGAGCAAGACCCCTGTCTCTACTAAAAAATAGAAACAAATTAGCTGGACAACTAAAAATATATAGAAAAAATTAGCCAGGCATGGTGGCGCATGCCTGTAGTCCCAGCTACTCCGGAGGCTGAGGCAGGAGGATCGCTTGAGCCCAGGAGTTGGAGGTTGCTGTAAGTGAGGCTGACAACATGACACTCTAGCCCGGGCAACAGAGCAAGACCTTATCTCAAAAAAA